>JAQGBU010000300.1:0-38300 GCA_034698605.1 Isotoma decorata
AACTGTAAAAGACGGAGACATCTCCTATTGTCTCCTAACACAATAATATACAAGAGAGGAAAGGTATAACCTTTACACCTTTTCAAAGGCTCAAAACTTTGAAACGAGAGAGTCCCTGGGTTACTAATATTGAAAACATTGCAATAAATTTACACGTTAAGTACCACAGTTCCTGTTTTCTCTGAGTCACTAAGGTTTTGTCTCATAATTGTAGTTCAAACCTAAAATTTAAATACTTAATCTAAATTCCTGGCATGGACAATGGAGATTTAATAGTATAACTATTTTAACACTTTTCATACTAGAGTAACAGGGAGTTGAAGGCGACGGGGAATCGTTAGTAAGTTGGTTTGAAGTCTGAAGTCTCACTCCGAGCCTTCTCACAAGCTGAGTTAGAACGGTTTTGTGAATGTCGAGTCGAGTGGTCCATTAGTATATAATAGCTAGATGAAACAAAGGTATGTTGTCATAATTTAGACGACCCAGCACGTATTTAAACTTCTGTGTTAAGGCTGTTAAAGTAAAGCACAAATTACCTAAAAATGCATGTTCATTTCCCATTAAGGTTTTTTTGTACTTCAGGTTTTAAGAATATTCTGAATCTGGCTAAATAATTAAATTAAACCAAGAATTTGGGGAGCAAATTCAACTTTAAAGTAGACCAAGTATTAAGTAAAATTGGAAGTGTCAAAACAGTCAAAAGTGATACGTACATGCTCGTCATGCCTATTTCTAATTTCTATACAGTATATGGCTACATTTATTAAATTTATTTATGCTCTTCCCGTAAACGTAAATCATATCAAGGAAGTCCTATTTCCGTTTTGTTTGGCGTCTATGATAATCACAGAAATAGATAAAGGATATAGTAATACTAATAAACATGGTAATACTTGACACAACTGATTCCAAAATAAGATTCAAAAAATAGATTGCTACGAAAAGTGTCTCTCAGCAGGTATTTTAAATTAAAATCACGGTAAGCATCTGAAAGACGCACCCCAATTGATTTAGTCAATTAATTATTGAGGGCTGCTTGGAAGCTTGTGTTTTTCTATTATCATTGAATATGGGATAAAAACCGTTTTTTAGGTGAACTCGTGTGAAGTCACAATGTTTTATTCATCAACTCAATCAAAGTACTAATAAATACTCTACTAAAATTTAATCTGAAATACATGTTAGATCTTAGATCTTGGGTTAACACAAAAATAGGGATGTGTAAGTTGACTAGTATTTTTAAAATCGGTGAGCCTTTTCTCCTTCATGTAGCATGGCCTCATGGTAATTATGCTAAGTAGAAAGTGACCGTGTTAAGGTCAAGGGTCTATATTTTCAAACCTATTATAAATTACAGTGAACTCCAATTTTTCATATTTTGCAGACTCTTTATTATTATTCCTGTTGACTAAAATCTGACGAAATGCATACGGAAGCCTTGGTTTTCCTAGTTTTCTATAATCTTCTATAAGAGTAGATTGGTCACATTGATAATTTTGGAAAATTAATTTTCTAAAGCAAACAAGGTAACCTAACTAAATTAGGGTCTATAATGCTATTTTGCTGACACGGCAGATGAAAGTCTCAAATTCTCATTCCCTCAAAGTTTTAATACGGCTCGGGAAAGTCGGGGTAGAATCTAGAATTTACCAATTATGAGCGTAATAAGCAATTAATATGTATAATGCAGCTACTACTTTTGCTGTCAATCTTAACAGAGTTGCAGAGATGATGTAGTCACAACAAGGGATGTGCTTGCAATTAAATCAATGACGTATTTGGGTATATAAACGTAGCATCTAATTTGCATTATCTCCTCTTGCTCTTGTAACATTTTGTAGCCAGTAACAAACCTATTTGCGTTTAGATTGTTCTAACTAATAGTATTGAATGGACCACGAGATAATAGTAAAATACATAAGAAACACCCAGACAGCCGTTTGCAAGGTTTTAGAAAATATCCCATGCATATTTCTTTTTATAAAGCTTTTTGTTCAACAAGAAGCTACAGGATGGAAAAAGATTTGGAAGATATTTTGCCAAGTAAAGGCGAGGATCAGGGTCAACCATACATATTGTCTATTTCATACGTTGTTGCAGTCCTTTGAGATGCGTGTCATGCATATAAATGCAACTAGTATTTAATAATAACGCTTTGTCTCACACGAACGAGACAGAGATTACGGGATGAATACATGCTCAGTTCCCTAATCAACTGTTCATTGTGATGTGATATTAATTCTTATAGGACAAGTTAACATAGATTGTCATGTCAGTATACGAAGGATGTGTCCTTTCAGTATTTTATTTACATTATATATTGTCATTGCCTCATAAACTTGTATCGGTTGCACATTGGGTCTCTTTCGAATGGGTTCATGTTAAATCAAATGAATGTAAATTGAATATTGACACCATGATACAAATAGTTGTTACATAAGTTAAATCCCACCCGGACAGACGGATAGGCAGCCAAAACAAAATTGGAAAGTTTAACGTCATTGAAAGACAGATTTGGAAACCACAAGAAAGGACTATGCTGGAGTGGTGAACTATCACTGATTGAAATATGCCCACCGAACTCTGGTTGTTGATTGAGCTTTGCGGTTTCTCACTTTCTGTACATACCAAAACCTTTGAAATTGAAAGACTTCATGTCATGTCATTCAATCCAAATGTCATTGGTGTTATTTTATAAATGGTGGTGCTATGCTGGAGGATTTATCAGGAAAATTAGTAGTCAACTCCAGAACAGAAGTATTATTCTTTACTGGTTAGACTTCTGGAGTGAAATGCATATACTTTACACAAATATGCTTAAATGTCTGCAAAATATTTGTTTGCATATTAATAATATTATATCATACAGGACAAAAGCCACAAGTTCTAGTTGTTATTTTTATTTACTGTTTTTTAGAGCATTCATTCATCCTTTTTGGTTTTAGATAGATGCATCATGGTGATATTATTAAGGAGAACAAGATAATAAGGAAGAGTTAAGAAAATCATGTTCAGGCTCTCAAGTATTATCTTACATTGTTATGATATTGTGATAGGTGAAACGTGACCGTTCTTATTTCTCTTTCATGTAGAGGCACACAGGGCAGGGGGTACTTTATCTTTTAACGGGATGAAGAAACAAAGAGGATATTGAGTTTGTGATATTGACTCAAAGGAAAAGTGTCCCATGCATGGATATGTAATCGAGACTCATGTAGTTAGAAGAGATATGATGACATTAGAGTTTTTACCCAATTTTACCTAAACGGGGTGTGAAAGGTATCGGTTGGGTTCGGATCGGTGCGGGTAGTATTTCGGAGAGATTTTAACCTATCTTGACTAGTGTTTTGTGCTAACGTGGTGCAACGGTCTTGGCTTTTTGTGAGAACTTGAGTCAACTAAGTAAGTAAGCAATAATTAGGAGATCTCTTTTTGAGGGAGTTGGTTGTAGGGAGAGCGAGGAGTTTGCTCTTAAAGGTTGGGGATCGACTTGTACAATTCTAGTCTGCCAGAGTTACTAACAAAATGTAAAAGGAATGATGATAAAACCAGTGTGTACCTCTAGACCCATATGAACTAATAGATTAGGCTTTTTTGGTTTATAGATAGGAATATGGTAGTGTGGGTTAACTTACCAAGACTCTTTCTTTCCTTGTTCTAGTCTTGGTTTTCTTGACTGAAGAGTGGTATGGTTTTGCCAGTAGATAAGAGGATGGGGCATGGACATCATATCATGCTCAACAATACTTGATTCTCTGCTCTTATTTCCTCTCCTCATGTTGTTCCGTCTTCTTGGCCAAATTCTCTCTCTCTTGGAATGTTGTAATAGAGATACTATGGAGTTTAAGATAGTCGGCCATCACTTCCTATTCACTATTTAAAAGGTGAGGGTCTAACCCAAAGCAAAGGCTCCTCATCAAAATATTTTAGCCCTAGACAATAGACAATATTGAAACCAAAGTGTATCCCCTACCTACATTCAATCTTAGCCACTATCAACTATCTCCTATTTATCAAACTGATTTTTACACTTATTCCTCTTCCAAAGGAATTTTTCACACTCCACACAGGACACAATACAAGCACTTAAGTGTTAGTGGTGCTACCCCAAATAAATACTTTTTAAGTGTTGATTAATCTTAAAGTTCCTCTTACTTAATTAATAATTACTGACTGTGAGTATAATTGTGATCTGGTGATAACTTCTCTGGGTGTCTGGTGTGTAATTTATTGTTTTGATACTCATTCCAGTCTGTCTCGAAATATTTATAAACAAAGACTAGTAAACTGTTAAAATGGTCTTGTCAACGTTTATCTCGAGGAGGCAAAGGGCTGCTGTGCGGGGGGCTTAAGTGCATGGGGTCACTCATCCCCTGCCGCAGCGCCAAACGCTCCTTGCAACCATCCTGGAACTCATGGAACTGGAGAATATTGTTGCGAACACCGTCTACCTCAAAGCTAGAGAAGGTAGCACATTTCACATTTAATTCATTATTAGTCTTCTTTGTTAAATAGCATTGTTAAAATTACTCCCTTAGTTTTTACTAATTAACATATAAATATATATTACTGAATTCTACCTTCAGTCATCAGTACCGGTTTACCTCCAATTGAAATAACCCATAATCCATCCATCTCATTGCATGGTGGATTCTACAACCAAAAATATTATATGCAACCATTTTACTTAGGCACAAAACAATATAGTTATGTTCATGTTGATCCCGTTATAAAAATAGATCAGATCCCAACTCAAAAAACTTGAGAAATTCATTTGGATTATTAATTTTAAAACAAGTTTTCTAAAATTCACTTGTAATATGAAAAATGTTTGTTTTAAATTATGATACGAAAGGCCATATAATATCTTAATATTTAATATCTTAATATTGAAGGTTTAACAAAGGGTATTCATTTTCTGTATAAAAGTTTTTTGGGATTACAGCAATTTTTCTGTACTAATTTTAACAAATTTAACATGAATACATTATTCAAGGTGTTTCAGTTTTATAGGACAAGTAAAGCATGAGAAAGATGTGCTTCTTAAGCATTCATTCATATCATGAAACAATGTCGACTATGAAGTGTCTCAATCCATAAAATTACTTAATTATTACGACTAAACTTTTCGACCTTGTTGATTGATATACGTCTGTCTTGCTATCTTATCTTCCGTGTTTGTTTATTATAACATTACTAATTTTGAGGAAAAGATACCAACGCGTAGTAAACACATATTTATGTGGACCAACCAAGATATGTTTTTGTATCACAACGTTGATTTTGACATTAAATAACCTTTTCTAAAAGATAAGGCACAGCGTAAAGATATGTTTTACAGCTAGAGATTGAAATCCAATGAATTTTCATTTGTTTATATGTAAGGTTTAATGTATTTAAATACCTCGCCTTTGGGATCCAATTTCAGGTCGTTAATAAAAATAGCACGCGCTCGAGTTAAGACGTCAAGAGTTCTCTCTAATATGTATGATTATGTTATTTGATTTAAAGAGATATAGAATTTGATATTTGATATGGAATAATGAGAGCACAAGTATTCTTTTTACTGTAATGCATCTACTCAAATTTCTTCTTTATTCTTGTACCATTCATAATTTGCAAATAGTTAAGTAAGTCTTCCAAGGCAAAAGCAAAGAATATTACGTGGAATAAGATGCACCTTTCTCCGTTAATGTTACCAGTCTTAAACAGACAGAATAGAATATAAAGTAGATTCTTATATCCTTGATTTAATTTGTAAACTTTAAAATCTTATTATACCTTTTTCTATAAAAAGTGAACTTTTCCAAGAGATATTTTCATTTTGCAGATGTTGGTTCATTTCTAGAAAGGTTTAATTTCATTTGCATCTATCTCGGAACAAATAATCCGTGCCAAACGAAGCGTAATGTTGTTCCTCTTTCTTTCTATCCTGGAACGGTCCAATGACTCTAAATTTAATCTACACCAACTATACAACAGCAAGGAAATTTAGGTATTTAAAAAAAATTGAATTAACCTTTTTGGTAGGTTGTTAATTTCTGTAGATACTGCCAAAAGTTTAATTTCAAAGCCTTGTTAACTTGTTGGTTAAACAAAATAGCTCACTTAATGTTAGTTAGTGTTGAGCTGTATTAGAAACAATGTAGGTATTGCTTTTTTAGATTAATTTGTGCTGTAATAAATCCAGTGTGGGATGAAAATGAGAGTTGAGAATGGGAGTTGTAACGACTTTTAACTTTTAGGTCGTAAATGTAAGAATCAAAAATGAGTTAAAATTAGGTCACGCACAAGCACAGGTAAAATTTGTATGCTTCGTAAATGGTTGTATATGTTGTAAATAAGATATTTAAATGATTATCCCTTCAAAATCTAAATGTATTATCATCCTCTATTTTTGGCACCTTAAAAACATTGTTACATCAAGGAGCTAAAAGATTTTTTTGTGTTTTATTTAATGGTTCAATTGGTACATCGTGGACATTGATTCTATAACAAAATAATTAGCAACTGTGACAGGCGAGTCTCTTTCTATTATATATTCTCTTAATATTTATCTATCTATATTTTTATTTTATTTCTTAATAAATTTACTCATTTCTTTATTTAATTGTACACTAAGATGATTTATGACTTTCTTAAAGATCCAACGGGTTAGTTGATACATTCAATTTTGCAATAAGCAGTTCGATTTTGACAAGGCTTGCACTTACAGGTGTTATGTATTTCTAATAAGTCACATTCATTTTTTTTATTCAAGCCTAAATTCTTTTCTAAATTTGTGTGCCTTGGGAAACAAAGTTTCACTAAAGAGTCAATCAGTCATTTTTACATTAAACAGAGAGATTTCCGAAAACTGGGTATAAGAAAGAGTAAAATTTTTAAAGGAAGCGAAGTTTCATTAATAGAATTTTATTTTCATTAAAAATAGATAGCAATAAAGGGAAAAGTAAGAAGTGGCGGAAGATCCTCCAGTTTCCACACATTTCTCAGTGTATCGACATAAAGGGGAAAATTGGTATGTTGTTTATTTTTCTAAATGATAGAGCTCAAAAGGTTTGCAAATCCAATTGACTTTTAGTTATAGTTTATAGTAGTTAAGAAACTGTTTTAAATGCCCTGTGTTTGCAGATGTGCAATACAGCTATGTAGTGGATCAGCAACCCATAGGTCTTCTTCTATTTAGAGCGTTTTGTGAAGCTACAAATCCTCACTATCACATATGCAACTGCTTTCTCGATGCCGTGGTAAGTTTTTTTTTCATTTTTTTCTTTTGCTCAGTTTCATATGGGTTAACAGATTTTTTGCGATGATATCATGATTGAATTCGGCATATTCAAACCTACATAACAACATAACCTACATGAATACGTGCTTATTCTTTTTTTTATTTTTTTTGGAAATTGCCATGATTTAGGAGAAATATGAAATCGAATTGGATGAGCGTCGTGTTGAGCTGGCCAAGTCCATATTTAATACCTTCCTTGCCGAAACTGTTAGTAAACATAATATTATAATATGCGTATCCGACATGTTTAGAACGTGCAGAATTTAATTCAAAAATTATATTATTAGTGCCCCCAACCGGTGAAATTAGTGGACAGGTCCATAATAGATCAATGTCAGCTAAATTCCGGAATCAAGGCGCAGTTTGGGGAATGCTCAAGAACAGTCAAAAATTTTCTAGCTTGTGAACCGTTCCATTTATTTGAGCAGTCGATGTATTTTCACAGATATCTACAGTGGAAGTCACTAGAGAGGTTGGTTAAACTAGTTTAACAAAGTGCCTAAACAAATTGCAATCTCGTCTGACAGTCTTTGCAAAAAAGTTTATACAACGATAGTGTGTCTCAGAAAATAAGAATGAGTATAACCGTTTGATTTTAGCTTACCCGTAACTCACAAGACTTTCCGTATGTACCGAGTTCTTGGCAAAGGTGGGTTCGGTGAAGTTTGTGCTTGTCAAGTTCGTGCAACTGGGAAAATGTATGCTTGCAAAAAGCTGGAAAAGAAAAGGATAAAGAAACGGCGTGGAGAAGCAATGGTTTTAACAGAAAAGCAAATCTTGCAAAAAATCAACTCTAGATTTGTTGTTTCACTGGCATATGCGTATGAAACTAAGGATTCTCTTTGCCTTGTTCTCACCCTTATGAATGGAGGAGATCTAAAATTCCACATTTATAATATGGGAAGTGAACCAGGTTTCGATTTAGAAAGGGCTAGATTCTATTCAGCGGAGGTAAAACTTTAACAAGATGAGACAAAATATTTTTTTTCACAAGCGTGCATGAATGAAACTTAAATCCGCTGTATTAATGCTTGTAGGTATTGCTAGGGTTGGATCATTTACATCAATTAGGTATAGTGTATCGGGATTGTAAGCCTGAAAACATTCTGCTGGATGACCATGGTCATGTCAGAATATCAGACTTAGGACTTGCCATAGAAGTTCCTGAAGGTGAAACTGTAAGGGGTCGAGTTGGTACTGTTGGTTATATGGGTAAGACATTTTTTGACAAAGTCTGTGCAGTGGAAAAGTTTTTACGCAAGGTGAACTAAGAAATCCATGTCATTGCATTTAGCCCCGGAAGTGATAGATAATGAGAGGTATACATATAGTCCTGACTGGTTTGGTTTCGGCTGCCTACTGTATGAAATGATTGAAGGAGCTGCACCATTTAGAGCCAGAAAAGAGAAAGTAAAACGGGAGGAAGTTGATAGAAGGGTAAAAGAAGAACCTGAGCGTTATTCATCTCGATTCTATGATGAAGCTAAGGGTCTTTGTCAGATGGTAAGATATTTTGTGATCATTGTCTACCTAGCTTTTTACAGTTTTTTTATTTGCTATTTGTAAAAGTGATGAAATGACCAAAATTACAAGTTAAATTTTATTCCTCATAGCTTCTTAAAAAGTCTCCTAAGGAGAGATTAGGTTGTAACTCTTCTCGTCGAGGGGCTGCAGAAGTAAAAAAACACCCATTCTTTAATACGCTCAATTGGAAAAGGGCCGAGGCTGGTTTAGTCGATCCTCCTTTTGTTCCTGATGTAATTCTTTTCCGATATGATTGCTTCATTTTTAAAAACGTAATTAATGGGCCGTTGAACTTAACTGACATTGATATGTTAATGTAGCCACATGCTGTGTATGCAAAGGATGTACTGGATATAGAACAGTTTTCTACAGTAAAGGGAGTGAATTTGGATGCTACAGATGATACGTTTTACATTAAATTCAATACTGGTTCTGTCTCCATTCCATGGCAGGAAGAGGTACTGGTCTATTTATCTTTCAGCAGGTTCTTTCCTGAAATGTTTAAACAAAGTTCAAGTGTGGAAGGCCGACTCTTCAAATTCTTCTATACATTTTGCAGATGGTCGAGACTAATTGCTTCCGAGAGTTGAACATCTTTGGACCTAACAATACACCCACACCGGATCTCCTGCTAGACTGTCCTCCACCGCCAGAAACTCGAGGCTGCTTCCCATTTCGTAGAAAGGTGAAGGTAAGTCGAGAATTGGATTGAGGCGTGAAAAGCCCGGATTCTTGTGTTCGATTATGTAGTTTATTTGACGACTGCTTTGTTGACTGATTCTAGCAAAAAAAATCCAGCAGCAGTGTTCCACTGAATCGAGAAAGTTGATTTCTCTGGCTGAGTCAACCGTATGAAAAAGACATTTCCTCGCATTTGAGTGTGGTTGTAATGCTATCCGATGTTACCTCGTATGGCTCCTTGATTTTCTGTCCTAATCATCTGTTGTCTGTCGAATTTCCGTGCTTTCTATTAAAGGATCATGTACCTGTTTTCTGCTTCGCTTGCCTACTTTCTTAAAGGACAAGATACACAAGATGGGAAAGCTGGAGACTTCAGTGTACTTGACTGCGATTGTGTGCTAAACATCTATGCAAAATTCCGTTGTCTTCATCGAGATTTTGCTGTGAATTCAAATAGAATAAATAGCTGACGTGTAAGCTCCAGTAAAGTTATACATCCAACTGGTACCATGCGTTTATGCATTCCATAGCCAGTTGTCGCGAATCACTCGGTTGTATTGTTCAGGTAATCTTGTTTCAAACTGTACTATTGTATATCAGTGTGCTTCCATATTGTGAACATTTCATTTGCTCTTCATTTGACGTGATATTTGACGCCAAATAGCTTTTATAAATATTCCCAATGCTAAATAGAAAAAATAATGGATGAATGTGTGTAATATTAAATATATCAGTGATAGTTTGTTTTCTTTACTCGTGTTGTTCCTTCGGCTGATAAAACACGGTACTAGACGCCTATTTTGCAAGCTTCAAAAAGGCCAACATAAACTTAGGTATAAGACGTGACGTTTTTTACTGACATTCACACATGTTTAGTGCCAAGCAGGTCTGGTTCTTGTTATGCGAGTTTTTTTTCATTTGTTTGATGTATTTTGGAGCTCAAGCGAAAAATAGTGTTTAAGGAAGAATGGAAGAGTTGATAGGCGACGAAGTACTAATTGTGAGTTAGAGTAATTGTTATGTTATTATCGAACGGCTGACATAGACATGGAAAGAAATATTTACGTAGGCCAAGATAAAAGAGCTTTCATGACTTCACTAGAGATTGAGCATTATTGTTTTTACATCAAATTTGAGCCCTTGTGAGTGTGTACACAGCTAGGTAATTATAACTGACTCTTACTTGGGTCATCTTACAATTAGAAACTGAAATAGTCGATGTCATATGCTTTTACTGATTATTTATTGCTTTTTTCTTTTCCATTGACCCCTTTTCGGGCATTCATAATAGACAACATATCTTTTTACTAAGACGTATTCATGTTACAAAATTTATTTTTAAAAGATTCAGTAATCGTACTTTTCTGACAACCGTATCTTCAACTATTACGATTAATGGATCGGGTGGCTGACTACACGTATGTCAAATGAGGCAAGTTAGTCGGTTTACAGCCAAGTACTCCGTTTCGGACTAATTCGTTATCTCTTTATCAGGGAAACCCAGTTTCAATATTCACATAAATTTCAACTTTCCAGTAAAAACCTCTGAATCTAAAAATATTTTGAACAAATGAACAAATTTACGTGCAGTTAAGGGCTCTACCTTCTACTGCGCTTTAACAACTTTATCTCACGTTTCATCATAATTTGTGGTATTATTAGCCCAAATCATAACGGGCTGAGATGAAACATTTTAAGCTCGAGAATGGCATATTCAACTCCATCATTCGTTTCGTATCATCTTCATTTACTCCTTAAAAATTAGATTTAGAAGAGACCCCAATAACAAACTTCCATCATGACAAATCAAGAGGTTAGAGAATTTAGAGAAAATGGAAGCAGTTTTTATATAACTTTGTTGTATTTGTATAAGCACATTTTCAAGTGGATGGGTTACTGTGATTTGCTTCATTTTTGAGTACCTTATAGCAAAGTAATTGACAAATCTGTATTCACATCACGTACACATGCATAATAGTAATATTTAGGACGTTCTATAACAATATATACTTGCCAATTTGGCCACAATATTATATACCTAGTACTAAAAAACTGACACTGAAGATGAGTTCAAGTCCGAATTTCCGTTAGTTAGTGTGATGTATGTGATATAAGTTTCTTATTAGTGTTTCATATGACTTAAAGAATTCATATTCTTATGTCAAAATATTTGTTGATATTAATCCATCGGGTAAATTATATAAATAAAAATAAATTAAAATACTTCGTAAATACTTAATAATAATACATAGAGACAAAATAGGTATTTCACGTTTAGCATAATAAAATCATTAGTCGTTTAGTGTCATTTTAGGGGCTGATATTTAACTAGTGCTAAACTTCATATTTATGTTCGCCATTTGAAATTCCTATCATTCAGACAAATTACCTTACAAGAAACTCAGGTTTCGGTTTCTCAGATAGTTCAGATAAGATAAGATAAGATTGGAGGCTTTTTTATATGATGCTGCGTATGAAGTCTAAGCCATGGACGTTTATTTATCAATTAACAATACTTTTCCGTGGTCTAAATACGCTATCAATATATGCAATGTAAATAATTCAAATAATTCTACATTAAATATAAACTAGGTTTCCAAAATTGATACTGTCCAAAATTCAGTTAACTTCTATGATTTACTTTTGTATCGATTTCAAATGCATAAGCTTCGGAACGTCGTTTTAGCAATCAAAAAGAATAGCAGACAAATATAGGGTTGAAAATCATAACCTTGCTCGGTCCATTCGCCAAGAGTCAGGGCAACTGACTCTTGTCGAATGGACCGAACAATCGCTTAACCTCATTGCAATATTTTATTACTGCCGAATATTTTGTCTAGAATCCCGTTACTTTACGCTTCAGATTACTGCGTTAAATTTATGCCAAGGGTAGAAGCTCATTTTATTACGGGTAGTCTATTCCTATTATACTAATACTTAATTAATGGAGCTTTTATACTTTTTTCACTCCACTATTTTATTTGCATATTTGAGTTTAGAAAGATTCAACGATGATCGTTCCAACGAATTATTAATACCTAGTTTCCTGCTTAGCCCCGCCGTAACCATGCTTATTAAATGTACTGCATGTCAATTAAGAGGAATTAATAGCAGGGGTCAAGTGACATAATATTTAAGTGTAAGTTTTATCAAGCATGCATATTACCTATAGTGACTAGTCTGACTGACAGTGTAATGATGGATATATTATGACTGTATTCCTTATGATAAGGCATATTATTATTATTAATTTTGATCTTATTATCTGCCATGTGTAATGAATCAGAATCAGGTTATGAACTGTACTTGCTAGAATAATTTAAATTGTAAAATTGGATTTCATTCAATGAACGATTTAGCGTAATAAAAAATGAATTAATGATAATATAAAACACACTGCTTGCTGCCAGCACGGTATTAGTTCAGTGGTGTTACTAATATGTGAACTTTTTGTTACATTATTTTAGCCCAGTATTCCACGTTGATAAACCACCCTATAATATACTACTAAATACTACTGTTAAGGCGAATTGTTATTAATGATGCGAATTGTGATTCCATATTTAATTAAAGAATCCTCGTGTGTGAACTTATGAAAATAATCCAAATTGTATTATTGTTCAATCTGAAACCATTCAGAAATTATGCTTTAAACAGTTTATTCATTCATGGTTTCAACATTTTCAGCATCCTGTTGGCATAAACTTGCAATCATTTTGCCTTATTCATATTTTTGCTGAAGGAAAAATTTTCGTCAACGGAATCTACGCTAAAACTTGCACTTGTTCATTTTTGTCATTCATTTCTGGTTATCCAAACTCTCAGACTCCCAAGGTTCATTGCAAGGTCTGAAGTATCACTATATCATTTACAATAAGCATACAAAAAAATGCCATGATATGATTATCAATGGAATTTGTTTGAGAAGTGGGAGTGCTATAAAGTATGATTTTTCAGTACACGGCGAACCTATAAATCCAAATTCTACGTATTTCAACCAAACAAAATCAATATTATCTGAAGAAGAAAACGTCGAAGTAAGTGAAGTGCTCGGTCCATACGTTTGTCAAAAGTTTACCAAAATAAGGTTTATGCAAACTTATCTTACTTGAAGGGAAAACATAATAATAATAACAATATAGGAATATAGTAGGCGCAGCTTTGGCTGTTGACTTTGATGCTTCCACGGGGAAAGGAATACATTTCATATTATCATAATTTATATCGTCTATTCGCTCATGGGAAGATTTAAACTCAGTAATTGACTTGCCAACATTCTGATGTGGATGAGAAAGTGGCTTTTTGGTTGATAGAGTTGTAGGGAAAGCTGTCTTAATTGAATTGGACATGACGTTTTTCATTGATTCCATTCCGACAGTAGGATCGATATAAGTACTTCATTTCGCTGTCAAACTTTCCCCAGAGAGAAAGCAAGAAGGATGCATTGATTTCCTGGATATGGCTAACTTAAGTAGCATATTATACTATAGGAGACAGGAGAGAGGACGAATACATTCAAGTTTTCTCACTCGCTTCGTGACTGTTTGAAACTACCGTCACCAAGTCACAATCACCAACCGCCACCATAACCAGCTAGCAGTGGTACTTCCTATTGGAATAAACGGAACGACGGAGGTATGAAATAAGATAGGAAAAGAAATAGGTTGGGGTTGGGACGAGAAGAAGTTAGGAGAGCAACATATTATCCCATTCGACTCCAAGTGAAAGTGAATGGTTGCTTTCACCAAAGAGTAGTGCAGCATGAAAGTGACAATATGTTCAAATAATGCATCCAAAATTCATGTAGGGTAGCAATTTATGCTATAAGTTTTCACCCAAAAGTTTTCTCTTTATTTTATATCCTATTTGGTCTTTTGGCGTGTAGATTGAGAATGCCAAGCATCTTTCTACTTCTGTATGCCATGAAGTCAAGTGCTTTTCATTGCATTGCAAAATATCCACTAGAATTTGGTCCATTGGTAATATGTATAATATTATGTGGTATGATAGTGGTACAGATATGATCTACTGTACCTTCTACGAAATTCTTATTCCGCAGTAGTACCAAAGACATCCTTTTGTTTTCTGTTGGTTAAAACCATTTCCAGTGATGATGAGGATGATAGGATGATGGCAAGAAGCGTTTGCTCTCCTCCTCAAACTCGTATCAAATAAATTGGTAAGGAAAGTAAGGGTAGAAAGTAGATCTATTTATACGAACAAGTAAGCCCTCTGAATATACTAGCTCATACATATTGTTCACTACTCGTTTTACTTTTACTACCAACAAACTTCTGTAGATGTGTTTCTAATAGGCGTTTACGGTATTGGGTTTACCATCCCTGTTGGTTCCTTTGGTATTGCTGATTTTAATTTCAAATGTCAGCAGTCAGTAGAAGAGAAGAGGATTCATATAATATATCCAGCATCTCTGAAACAAACTTCTCGGCAGGGAATAGTTTATTGGATCTCTGGTTCAATCTCAAAGGATAAAAACCTCAATACTAGGGTTTATGTATCGACCCTGTGACCTTACTCTGTGAAGTAATGCATACTTCCATTCATTCTCTGATGTACAGACCAAAGTTACCAAATGTCAAGGATCCTTAATTTTGTCATGGTTTATATTTGGTACAATGATATGAATTCGATGAAAGATTGATTGAAAGAAAGCCCAATAAAAACAAATCACCAGTTTCGCCAGACACAACCACAAAAAAGTGACCATGATACAGGATTTAAAGATCAATACAATGTTATTACTTTTTATTGCGTCAATATCTTGAGAAATACATGTTATCCCAATATTGATAGTTGTATTTATATTGTGCAAGGGCTAAATGGAGTAGGCAAGGCAAACGAGATATATCATTATTATTCGATTCGATAAATAATACCAAGTGAACGATACAGAAATCCACTAAGCGTCCTCATAAACCTATATGTATACATAGAGGCACAGTCAATACAAATAATTTCCTTGGTGCATAAATACATATTATTATACATCTAATCAAAATTGGAAGTCAATTATTATTACTACCCACACACTAGCCCAAATCACTGATTGAAATTGAGAGATGATTAATTTGGTCTGTTAGTAATAATAATACTACACGAAGTCTTGTAGGATTTCATTTAGTTGATAACGTCATACACATTGTAATTTGCAAGAATTAAGAATAAATAGATATCTATAAAAGGCAGTACGAGAAGTATCGGAAGATAGGAGCTCCAAATTGGCAAAAACCAAGGTTGCATTGCATATCTATGTAGAATAAGTTAACGTCGTACATAGATTCTAACTAGCAATCACTGCTTTATATGTGTATGATAAATTAATAGTATAATATTATATAGGAACTTATTAGCTTTGTTAGAAAAGTTCATTGCTGAAGACAAATGCATTTATAATAAAGACAAATAGCCATAAGGCAGAAAGTAGAAAATATCAGTCGTGTCTACCAGCGATTGTAACTTGTAACCTGGCCTACTTTAACTTTCTTCAAGTATTCTCTTCATTAGATGATGATGATGATGATGATGATGAGCATAAGAGCACTTCATGTCGACATTTATCACAATCACAGATGGAGATGACCAACTTACGGTCGTCTTCAAGGCCGCACAGTATAGTCAACCCCATAATACAAAGTTGAGAGAAGTTTCGAGATTAACGATTTATAAATTCGCATATCCGGTAAGTTATATATAATTTTCTTATCGGTTCAGACAAATACAACCAAAGTTTAGGTTAAGGCTGTGTCAAGGTGCAGTTACTAACATAAACTGCAGCCTCAGAATAGTGTAATGAGCATAAAACGGCATTATTGGAGAAGTCTTGTTCGGGCACCTTCATCTCCGCGTTTATTGAGATCTGTCACAAGAAAAAAAGACTAGGCATTAGGGAATAATAGAAAAAAACCTTTTGAGAATTGAGAGTACAAGAAAGTATTGGATTTTGTTTGCAAGAGAGAATCATGGAAGTTCTTTCTTTTTTAAATCATGAAAGGTGTGCGTCCGTACGTCATGTACTATATGTAAATGTAATAACAGGAATTCTTTCGGGCCGCGTATGCCAAGGCCCAGATATTTTTGCAAGAAAAATACAATAAATAGAAGCATCTTGCCTATCTTCCAAGGACCTATTCAAAGCTTTGAACTTTACTAAATTAAAGATGAGTAAACAAGATAGAAGGAGTCATGTCAGGAAGTAAGATTAGAAAGTGTTGGAAAGTGAAGTTATTACATGGGCGGTATCAAGTAGAGAGAAATGTCTTTGAAGTTACCTTAAAAGTATACATTCCAGGAAGGATGTCCGTCATATCAATCCATTGACAGTCAATGTTAGACCTATAAATATCCGCACAACCTACACCTATTCCTTGGTCCCCATAGTTGGCACAAGCATAACGAATCTCTGTCCCTGATACACATTCATTATCCTCCAGACAAAAGGAGGCTTTATGACCCTCAGCAACCTTCCGACCGAGATGATCCAGAACGTCGAAAATTGCAAAAACTTCCATACTATGGTAATGCCTAATAATAATAAGAAAAAGATGTTCATCGTGACACAAATAGCTCATGAGTCGGGACTTTACAGGATATTAAGAGGACAGGGTCTCAGCACAGCAAGCAACTTAAGTCAAGAAGTAAAATCTCAGTTTGTTACCTTATTTTTCCTGTGTCTGAAAAAAACAAGGACAAAGGAAAGCAATACTGTAACGTAACGCTTGTAACAATTGTTATCCATATCTCATTTCTACCTAGATAAATCCCTACTTTAGTAAAAAAGTTTCATCTAGTCTTACGGCTTAATTCACAAAAGCAATGTAATTTAGAGGTATTTAGAGACATAAGAAAAATATTAGATGTAAGAGTAAAGGGAGTGAAGCAGAATGATAGACAAAATGAAATCAGATAATATAATCTCTGAGATTGTGGAAGAGAATCTAGTCTCAAAGAAAGCAGCAGGAGGTAAAGAAGGGATTCTCAAGGCATGTGGATGTGGTCGGATTACCACTACTCTGGCACTAGTAGTAGTACTTTTGCAATACGTATAAGACGATTATTATTGTTTTTGGGTCTCCAAGAAATGTATTCAAGGGCAAAGGCGAGGCTCAGAGAGAAAGCGGGTGAAGAAATGATGAGATTTGATTAGAGTAATTTTTTGTATACATGTGACAGGCGTGAAACTGCCATAAATGTTTAGGAATGGCTGGACGAAAGTCGGCATTTCCTTTGTTGACGATCCTGGCAGTGAATCGAAGAAGGCGTCTTGTCTCTAAATGCCACCCGTAATGGTTTTCACTCTGGTGTCTATAAATATAGAGACTTTATGTCACTTAGTTCAACATAGCATAATGTGTACCTTATCCCTTATACTGATGGTAAGAATAAGGTTGGGAGCATTGTGAAAGTAGTAGTAGTGACTAGGGAAAGTCACTTCTTGTCCAACAACTAACACAAGAATGATGAAAGAAAATGAGAGTAAAGAAAGAGAAAGGGCTAGTGGTGGTATGAAGTCGGAATGTCCTCTTTTAAGATAGCTTTTTCTAATTCAAGGATACATTTCTTTAGTTTTTCTTTTTAACCTGTAGGCAGAAGATGCAAGGCAATTTTCTTCCATAGCACATTGGAGAAAGTACAGTTGTTTGTCTTCTAAATAGGATGAACGTTGAACTTCGAACGCATCCGGGATCAAATCGGGCAATCCTAGACAATGCAAACAGTTGTGAGTTCGGCTTTCATGTTTTTTTACATTTTTTTTCCTTTTTGTCCAGAAGAAAAAAGAGAGAAAGTGGCTATTACTGTTACTTACTACTGTTACTTAATGCCTACGACAACTACACTGTACTATATGGTCTATTAGAGTAGCCCATAGGGTCATTCATAACTCCTTTAGAAGACTAACTATATAAGAAGTTGGGGGTTAAGTAATATCCACTTTAATGCTTATTTGCTTTGCCAAATAATGTCTTAAAAATTTGGTGGTACAGGAAGGACAGCAGAAGTTGAATTAAAGCTTGATTTCCGTCCACGTAAATTGTGAAAGGCCTTATAATGTTATTGGTACTTCAATCTAAAAAAGGTTCTGTGTCCCTAAATGAAATACAGCAGCTGCACGATATCATATTATTATTATGGCAAGTCAACCAGCCGTGCTGTTTGTTTAAGTACATTTGAATGTATCATTCTTCAAGACTCATATAACTTTTACTTTGTAATATGTGTAATAAGTAAATGTACATGTGGGAGTGAAAGTCGGGGTGGCATTAGCCCTTCGAATAATCCTTCCTCACTACACGTTCTTGTCCTTGTAAAGACTACGACACTACATAACTAGATTACGGTTCGTTTACAGGAAGATAATGAGAGCATAAAGGATTTGAGAGGGTTCCAACAAGATAAAAAATTGACCATTTAATTTCATGATGATGAGACGAGAGAATTTTTCCTGTCCTAAAGTTAGTTACTTAACTATGAGTAAATAGGAATAGAGAATCTATGAATTCTATCCTGTCCACCCAATTGAAATGAGTAAACGGTGGTAATATGTTAAGAGGACATGAGAAAATGTAAGAGATAATAATATAAAAGTTTTCCCTACGATCTGTACAGATGACAGAGGCAAAGTTGCGTCCATTTCCTGGACAAAATGCTGTTTCGTTGTCTGGTACATCGTGGTGATAGCACTCGGCGAGTTCCTCTTCTTGGCCGGTGCACTTTACCCCAGTTGTGACCAACTCTGACAATTGTCCTCCGAAGTAATCTGTTTGTGGTGCTGCTTGAGCGAATCCCAGTTCTAGTTGACGACAAATTACTGCTCCTTCCAAGAGTGACCATCCGTCACCACATATCAAGCCCCATTCTAGAGAAGCAAAAAGTACTAGTACAGTCCCGTATCATCGGATAGCAGATACTTAATCCTACTTTTCAAACTACTACTTAATTTATTTCCTTAAAACTCTACATGGTCGAGTGGATCGAGTGAGCTCAGGTCTCAGAACTTTCTTGATCACTACTTGATACTTTTTATTTATGTATGACATTAAGCTCTTTTAAAAACTCACTATCACTGTCATGAAGTCGAACCATTACTCTTCCTTCAGTTGGTAGTCGACCCCCAGCAAGCTTGACTTCAATTTTCTGTAGTAGTACATCGGATCTTTGCTTTAATATTTAATGTTCCCAGAAGAGTACAACGGGTAGGAAACGGTACGCCATCAAATCAAAAGGGCATACATACGGTACTCACGAATTGTATCGTGTTGATATGGAATGACACAGCAGGTGTCACATATCACATTCACATATTATAGATAAAAGCGGTTTTCACGTACACAATTTTGCACAGAAACAAGTGATGAAACAAATAATGACACGAACAGACGAGAGAAGTTAAGTAGTTTTTGTTGTATTTTGCAAATGATTTTGAAAATGAAAGTACCAAAAAGACAGATAGAAGAGAACAAAACATAGACGGTAGTAGAATAGAGAAGAGAAGCGAAACAAGAAATGTGACAGAAGTGACAGCAACATGGTAGTGTTGAGGTACATGCAAACAAAAATAGAAAAATATGACCATCATGATCTACTCATTCTGCTGGTAGTGATATTTAACTTTTTTTCATACACTAGAGAATTACAGGATGGCATTTCTTCCATTTATCGAATGATAGAAATTAAAAGGCTTTTGTAGCATTCCTAATGAATTTAATTTAAGTTCAAGCGAGAAAGGATTTTCAAACAAATAATAATAATTGAATCCTTGGCCCCTTTCAATTGAAAGCACTTTGCTCAATTCACATCAATTATTGTTCTTACCTGAATTCGCTTTCTAGGAAGGCTAATAACAGGTTTGGGTGTGGTATAAGTGAATTCCTCTGAAGAAGGGTTTTCCTTTGCACAGATAACACCTGCCGTTTCCGCATCCGTACAGTCATGAACCCCCCAGCCATCATGACGGCAATCAGTCAAATTACTCTCGTCACCGTCACAAAGGACATTATCCAACCAATACCGAGCTACAAAATTGAGTAAATAAAATATTTCGGAAGTAGAGAAGAAGTAAAACAGAGAGAGAGTATAGGGGGCGATTAGCTGATTAACTATTAGAAATAGTATCTTTTACTGCCAAAGCTGGTTTACTACTTTTAGCTCAACCTCTAATGGTCTATAGGTTTTAGATGGCCTTTAGCAGCTTGGAATACAATAACCGGAAAGCACTACCCATCTGTGGAATAATACTATTATTATTGCTTACTAAACGGCCCCATTAAAAGGTGTCAAGTAAATGCATGTCATTGGTAATAATGAAGGTACCACTTTTTAGTGGCTGCGGCTATATGGTAGTTTGGCCCCGCATTTCCATTAATATATGTAGAATGAATTAGATTTTGTTCATTAAGAGGACGAGGAACTAGGGGACGTGATAACGAGCTGAACTAGCGTGTTATAAGGAAAAATAGAAAAGGGGAGAAAATGAACAAAAGGAATTTGATAATAGGTACCTCGGGCAGGACCAAATTTTCCATTATGTGTGGCTTTTATGTCAACTTTGATATCTTGAGTGTTTGACTCGGATGTGTAGCCAAGTTGTCGACAAATCACTTTGGCTTCCCTTTCGTCCCATTCATCGTCGCAAATTGATCCCCATCTCTCATCGTGATAGATTTCCACTCTCCCTAAATTAACAGAAATGTCATTAGCAAACGCTCCAAAGACAAGTTTATTTTCATTGCAAGAACGCTTTGTTCTCTTGCATGCTCACGTTGTGCCTTTAATAGTTTAAATTTCTCTTTGTCTCCACTATCTGTAATTGAATTGAAGAACACTATATATAAAGGACAAGTACGTGCAAGAAAAAGAGCTATCACAATCCTATGGTTTTTCCACAAGTTCCATACCAGATTTATTTTGTTAATAATCTCCCATGCGTTTCAATTCAATTCTATTCTCCTTGACGGATTTCAATAAGCGATGCAATCAACCTTCTAAGCTTTCAGTTTTGGTTTAGTAAAACAACCGTAAAACCGTCATCCATGTCAACATCATCAACGATTTAGATGTGATTGCTTCCTGTACGTACATAGAAACTATTCTGTGGAGGGTAGTAGTGAGAATTAGGGTTTGCAATACGTGTTGTTCCCCTTTTCTCTTTTATGGATGGCAGATTCGGTTGCCCGTAAAAGTAACAGTAAGTAGGATACTAGGCCAAAACTGACATGGAACATTTCTCATTCTTGACCTCATAACGTTACAACATACTCACCCTCAATGAAACTAAAATCCTTTTTTATCCCAACCTTTCTTTTATTCTGTCATTTTCTTCATCTTTCATACATACTAAACTTATTTTTATAGATATGAATTTCAATGTACTATGGGGAAACCTAGTTTCTGCAAGAATGCAAAATAATCCGTGAAATACTTTTCACATCCGTTCTGGCACTATGCACAATTGAAATCTCTTTTCTACAAGTACATTTTTACCTATGAATCATATAAAACGAGTTCATCCTTTGTCTTCTGAATAGAAAAAGTAGAAAATGTAAAAAATAAATCGATCCGGTAGTACCAACAAGTTAGAACAGTTTTTTTACACCGAATTTCGCAAACCTTGTGATTTTCATCATAGTTTGAAGTTTCTACAAATGTAATTTCCCTTCTGATGTAACCCACAAGTATTCGGAAAACATCCATTTACGTAATAGTAAATCACATAATGTAAAACCACCTGAATAAATGCGTAATTCTAAGCTATTTCTAGCCTTGTTTCAAATTCCAAACCTCCCTTAGCACGAATTCCTTTTGAATCCTTCAATTCCTTTGTACTGTAATCTTTGACGTACAAAACCGCAACCAAACACAAGGAATCTAATGCAAAAACACATGCGATTTAAAATTAGGGGTGTTACTACGTTTTAAGGGCTTTTGCAAAACTCTTTTACGCATTATTTTTCGATTTGATACAGTAGTTCTACACTTTTATGAACTGTGCCCCCTAAAAGAAATTCTCCACTCTTCTACATACAATCTACATGCTTCTATTATTGGGTTTTCCCTTGTTTTTTCAAAGTCTACAAAATTGAATTTGACATTACAAATTCCATAAACCCTATTGTCAGAAGCTGATAAGCATTTTTTCTGTCGTTTTGTCAGTCAATGGAATTGAAGTAGGATGGGATGGATGGGACTAGTGTACCGAGATGTAAAGCCATCTCTCTCTCTTTTATCCCTTCTCGCCTTTCCCTACCCATCCTGTAGCATGTATCATGTTGCCCCACAATGGAGAAAGTAAGAAGAAATGCTCTTTCTCATTTTGAGACTTTTTAGATCCAATGGGTGAGATTGGGAATTGACTTTGTTGTTCGTGTATAATGTACTTTCTGTAAGAATTTGGATTGATAAGCGTCATGCTTTAAGTAGATGAGTCTATTTCCGAATGTATTGCGTATTAAATAAATAATAGATGGGAAAATTATGTCCCTTTTCAAATAAGGCTTTTAGCCTGACATTCACATTACCTTCATGTTCAGATGAGCCATCAACAAGACGAATAGAACCGTCTTTGATTCGACGACTGTTTCTCATCAATTTTCTCACAAGGGATGCTTTCCGCACCCGGTTCTCACGTCTACTACGGCCCTCACGAACTTCAGAGCTTTCGGCGTGCATTAACAAGCTAATTAAAGTACTATAAGCTAGTAAAATACACATGGAATTTAATATGACTCTCATGTCGCCTCCTCTTATATATAACGAAGAAAAATAATCCGACCAGAGGAGCTTTTCTCTTTATTTTTTTTATCTCCTTCGCTCTTTCTTCTTCTTCGTCTACCTCTTCTTCTGTCTTAAAAACTATCTCAATTAAATGGGAAAAGAGATTTCCGCCTTTGTTCCACGATGCGACCGGATGGATGTGTATGAAGAGAGAGATAAGACGAAGAAATCAAACACAAAAGCACAGATTAATTGAATAACGTAAATCAAAGGATTTTCAGTCCAAGTTAATTAGTAGTACTGGTTGTTTCTTCCGTATTTTCTGTATAGGGAAGTAAAATATTGCTGATAAAAACTTGTGGGTCGAGCTAAATGGTGAGAACGTGAAGGAGATGATTTTATTATGTAAAATGATGAATATACGAGAGTAAAAAGACTCGGTGATGGTGGCACTTGTATTAACACGATAAAGATCCGATGAGCTCTTCTTCTGTTTTAATCTTAATGTTTTGGGGTGTCGCGTTGCATGCAATCTGAGTGAATGAAAGTGAAACTGAATGGGTTGAGTGGCATCAAGTTGAAGGAACGGGATTATTTTTAAAAGATATTTAGGCGAAAAAAAAACTTTATAGAATTATTGAGTTACAGTGGAACATCTGCTACAACATCAAATATTGCGTCACGTTACCTCACACCACGTACACACTGCTAAAGGTCTTCTTATAACTTATTCAAGATAGTTTAGTAGAAAAAAGGGATTAGATTTAGATTTAGAAAAGTCAGAATATATAGTCAACTGGGGTGTCAATGTATTAAATAGGTGACGGGATGTGAGGATGTGCTGAAAAATGTCTTAGATGAGATTCAAAAAGAAATTAAATTGTATGTTGTATTCAAGCATGCATTGCATTTACATGTGCTTCAAGCTAGTTAGGAAGTTTTAACAGCTTAACGAGAAAGAACATTATTGTCACATTCTTCTCAAAGTTCTCATGTTAAAAATGAATGTGACATCAAAGTTCCAAGTATTTTATATTGGTATTGGTGACAACAAGAGTCTTCTACTGTGAAGTTGATAGAAAAATGGTAGTATATTCAGAAAAAACAGTAACTTTGCATCAAGATTTCCGTGGGATGAAACAGAAGAAAGGCTTGAATAGGCAACTTGTAAAGATTTATAGGTAAAGAGTGGAGTGAAAAGTGAGATTTCTCGGCACGTCTGTCACTTTTACATTGACTCGTACCTGCCCACATACAGGATTAGTTTTTGAGGAGTCTAGGGCACAAAGAGACGAATTAGGATTAGGATGGATGAATAAATGGATATATTTGTATATGTGTGTACTTGTCTCCCTATTTATTTCCTGTGAAATGAAACGATGCGAATAAGTTTGTATGAATGTGGAGAAGAGTGTCACATAATATAATCACGTCACATCATCACGTAACAACAACATTGCAATACCAAGTTGGTTAACACTTGAGATTGAGGAAGATGAGATTTTGAGACAGTCACTTTTGGACGACTCTAGAATATGTATTTTTTATCTTGTGTGCTACACTACAGTAGTAGTGCTACTATGCTACTAGTGACAATACTGACTCATTCTATGCTATACAGAAGACACATGAATCAATCCAGAAAATCCTCTTTGTAACAGCATTAAATCGTGACTACTGGACTCATTTAAATGGAAATTAGGCCAGTGAACGAATTTATTCTGAGTGATTAGTCTTTTCGTCACTTTTGTCCTCAAATTCTATTTCAGTTATCTCTTTTTTTCAGTTTGAAAAAGAATTTACCATTTTTCAGAAATAGGGAGCTTGATACGTCACTTGTATAAGCTGTACTCTGACTTTCTGGGTTCTACTTAAAAAAGTAAAATAATTTTGCCTAGATATAATAATCATGCTAGTTTTAAATGAGACTTTAAATAGCTTTCTCTGAAACTTAGTTTTCTTAAACTTTTTTTGAAATAAATTTGTTTTTGAGGTTTGTACTCTATTCTCTGGTTAGAGACTGGCTTTAATCTAGATCTAGATCTTACGTCCAAGTTACCCTGAATACTTGTAATAACTGAACGTTTAATCAGTGTTATGCTTTCAGTAATACATCTTTTAGAAGAGTTGTAGAGAAACATGGAAGTTCTTTGTTACTTGACTGTATATGAATTTATTGATATACATCGTTGAGCGTGTTAAATTCTAACAAAAGCTTTGAATAAAAAATGCTACGTCCTTCCTATTTCAGAGATAAACAATGTGATCAGCACAGTTCCAAAATAAATGCATGACAAAGCTCATTTTCATAATATTTTGCTCTATCAAAGCATGAAATTATTATGAGTATATCAAGGCTATCTCTAGGTCATTTCTAAAATAGCATTAATAACAGCTTCCGATCCGATCGTTTAAGATGAAATTATCCTTCATGAAATTACGAGAATGAGGACAGCAACGAAATAGAAATGGTGTTGAGGATCTCCAAAATATATCCCAATTACATGCATTACACATCTTCTTTCGTAAGAAGGAAAAAGTCATGGAAATATTTTTGTACTGGATTGGTATTTATATTGCAAAAGTTCGTAAATATTCCATTCGATCCCCCCAGCTCTAACTTTGTAATGGAGCATTATTACTGAAATGAAAAAGGAATCAAATATCCTCTTGATTCAGGCCGCGCACGTGGACTTTCGAGTTCGGCATTATTAGTTCATATATGGACATTACAAATGATGGTGACAGAAATATATACTACATTGATATCTTATATTAATGTAGAGTTGAAGCGTCGCCATTTCTTTTGAATTTGGGATTCATCCAGTGGCCAGTGTCTTAATTATCCAGAGCTAAGCGTGATATTTTTAAATTAGTTAATGGACCAGTAAATTAATAGTAGTTGAATGTATGCAATGTATAGCTGAATTGCTGACTGAGCCAAAACACCGGTTCTAGTTCTAGTCCGAAGTGTGGGGGATAAATTCAATAATTGTGTAGCCTTATGCCTTTGGAATCTCGTGAATAAGACTTCAAGATGAATTATATCCGGGAAATGAGGGATTGGAATAGGGATTGGAAGTGATCTCGAATTATGATGATGTCGAATACGATGATCTCGTATTCGCATGAAAGTGAACTGATTTCAAACATGAGTGGCAATAATTTAATTAATTTTGTTCAGAAGACAATAATTTGATACAAGAATGATGAAAATTATGAACAGTACATATAAGTTAAACCACCGAACGGAAATTAAACGTGTACAAAGTAGTTAAAGTAGTTAATAACCAACGCTTTATTTTCAAACAGGATCTTTTTTTTATTGAAAATTGCATTTTAAAGTTATTACATGATACTATATCACATTCTGATACCATTGCTGTTTCATCACATTTTTTGGAGTACCAAAAGTACCAATGTAAGCACCTTCAATAGGTATTACAATTAAACATTTAAAGTTTTAGGAAGATGAATAAATATAAAATAAAATAATATTAAGTAGGATAAATATACAATTTTTTTAGGTTCTACTAACTTTACGATGCAGTGAAGGAATTCCATACAAAAGCAAAATTAAAATTAAATTAAATGATTCTAACAACAGACAAATAAAAACAAAAATTGGCTTTTTCAACCGAACGCTAATAAGTTGGACTCGGAAAAAAGTTTTTAAAGATCTTATAAGCGTTATAAGATCTTTAAAAACCCTCAAAATAGTAACAAAAAATAAGGACTTCTATTCGAAAAAACAATTTTTTACAGTGGGTTATCTTATGAAATATTATTTAAACTTTTACTAATTTTATATTTCTTATTCAGTTTTTCCAGTTAGTCAGAGATGATTGATTCATTTTATGGACTGTAGTTGTGTAAGATTTATGTAGAACACTTTTCGACCTTTAAATAGAAAGGATTTTTTTGTGTTTGAAATAGTATTTGCATCTAGAGACTATGCATGCTTTCACTGAAAAATAATATACCCAAGGTTTCCGAGCCCTACTTAAAGTATTAAAGTTGAAAGAAACATTACCAAATACATAATGCCTAATTATAGTTATAAATCACAAAACAGAAAGCTATAAAACATAGAAAAATTGGGAAATATTTACAAAATACCTTGTTTACAAAAAAATACTCATTATCATTGACCTTAATTCGGTTCTATTGGTAGTGATCGTCACATACAAAGTACTGAAGAAAAGTGATCAATTCAGTGGCTTACAAACCCGTTAACCTCAGGCAGCAAATGGCTATTCAAAGCACCAGCTTTATATAAGCTTTTGCACACTTCTAGAAACGCTGCTCTCTTG
This sequence comes from Isotoma decorata, assembly GCA_034698605.1. NCBI lineage: Eukaryota > Metazoa > Arthropoda > Collembola > Entomobryomorpha > Isotomidae > Isotoma > Isotoma decorata. The sequence goes on from JAQGBU010000300.1 coordinate 27,535, forward strand.
GCGTTTTCTTTTCCAACAACCGGTGGTCCCTGCAAAAATCATACGATTTTGATATTTCTACATTGTTATTGATTACACAAATGGATTTTCCGTATCTTTAGTACTAAGAAAAATGTAATTGAATTAAAGCTTACAGCGACAATTTCCTTTATAGCTGAATAACATGGCAGCTTTACGTAACCCTGATAAACGTCATTTTCAACATCAGGCACTCCTTGTCTTTGATCAACCCTTTTCTCGTAACTCAAAGGGGTGGTTACAACGATAGAAGAGGCAACAGTACTTTTCTGATAAATTCGTTTAATGATGGCACAGTAGCTAAAATCATTTGAAACATCAAATTTGAACTTAAATAAATTTTGAAATTTAATTCTTAAAAACGAAATTATGTTACTCACTGATTTACTAAGCTAACTGCTGCATGAGCTGTGATAGCAGGGCTTTCATTTGTTCCTCCAGGGCAAAATTGCATCTTTGCTAACATTTGCATTTTACGTTCGTCTACAAATGCTTCCTTTTCTGGATCGAGAGGCACATCCAGATTGCTTTCAATGTGACGAAGATGATATTGTAGTGTTTCATTAATTTTTCCATACAAATACTTGTATTTGGAAATGTTTGCTCGGTGTCTAGATGCTGAGGTATCAGGGATCAGAATATGGTATTTGGCATTGTCCTTCCTGGCTCTTCCCATTGACTGAATAAAGGACGGGTAAGTTGCCACATCATCAAGCCGTACTACAAAAGAGCAAGCTTGCACATCTATCCCTTCTTGAAGAATTGCTGTAGCGATAACTACATTAATGTCCCCGCAACGAAACCTAGCCGCGCCAATGCCACAAGAAAATCATAATCTAATAATGGTCAACATATCAATTAATTAGTGACTTACGCATCAAGAATTTCGTTTTGCTTCGTCAATGTTTGACGATATCTCGGATTTTCGCAGTTGGAAGCATTGGTTCCCACAATTACGGCTGGACGCAAAAACCCCCATTCGGCAGGATAGTGTTTTGTCAAATGCTGCAATGATTTATAAAAAATATTTTTATAAGGCTATGAAATAAGTGACTTGAATGCTAAATTAAAGGAAACACTAACCTCGATAAGGGCTCCAAGTGATAAAGCTTCGGACCTTCTTTGTACAAAAATTATGCCACAAAGATCTTGTGGGTTTCTATACATAAAGGAATACTATCCAGTTTACAAAAACACCTCGTAAAATAACTTTAATCAAAATATTCTTACTCCCTAAACTTTTCCAAAATCGTCAAAAGTTTTGAGACTTTGTCCGATGATGCCATTAGTACAAAATTTCCTGAGGAAGTTTTCACATGGGTTATTTGATATGCCGCAAACCTGGAATTACAACGTATGTGTAAGCTTAAGCATCAATTTACATGATATGCTAAAAATTTTAAAAATAAATAGAATCATCCTTACATAAATCGTCTTAGTGAAGTCAAAAACAAGTGTTTCTCGATGGGCTTCACAAAGTCGAACACAAAAGACCCCTTAAAATACTCATATTTAATACTAGCAGCTATCATGGCTCCGTAGATACTAAAATAAACACCAAGATTACTTTAGATACAACTATTCAACTTTGAAAAATATTCAACGTATTGTTGATTTACAAGTAGTAAAATATTGTAAAAACCGGACATACTTTTTTGACAGGCATTGTACTTCAAATACCATATGAAAAACTAATGTATTCTTACCCTAGCCCTGCATAAACTGTGCGTATGTCTTGTATAGCATTAACGATATCCAAATATTCTCGCCTTTCTTGACCCATACGTTTCATTTCTAACATCATTGCTTCCGTCTTTGGAGGTACCAGTTTGGCTCCTATAATGGCAGCTCTCATGCTGAACGCGTTTGCAGTTTTTTCAAACAAGCTGGTGCAAAGTGTTGTGCACTCATCATCATTGGAACGCTCATATGAGTGAGTAAGGATTTCGGCTTTCGACGAATGGCTTAAAAAATGTATTGAAAAAAAGGAAACAGAAATTCAAACAGGATATAGAAAAGCTAAAGGTATAACAACCAGCTCTCTCGCTTTTATAACATAAAAGAAAGCACTAGAAGGAATTTGTTGACTTACAGTAGGACTTTCTCATAATCCTCATATGTTACGGCTTTTGAACAAAGAAGTTGCTCTACTTGCTTTATCGCCTCCTCTACACAACCAGTTTTAACATTTTTCTTGACAATCGTTGCGGATAAACCTAATACTCGAGGCAACTCGTAATCCGTGTCAGATTCCATGATTCGCTTGTATCGCTGCATCAACTAATCAATTGCAATTAATGTTAAATAGAATTACAATCAAGGCAGTATTAGAGAACGATCCCAACATAATTAAAAGTTTTCATGAAATGTAATGGACACTTGATTGGTAATAAAAAACCCACTTACCAAACTAGCATGATTTGCCTTCAGAGCGTGGTGACACTCATCAATAACGATAAGGCATATCTCCTTAAATGATATATATCCATGATCAATCAAAGCCAGCAATATTGTCGGGATGATAACAAAAACCTATGCAGAATTTAACACTGAATAACTCCGGATCGAATTCAAAACAAAAGTATAAATGATATCCTCGCACCTCGCCAAAAGAAAAGGTTGATTTCCAGTCTTTCCATTGATTTTTGTTTCCTCCATATACCATTTGCACTCGAAATCGTGTGCATCGACTTATGTACGCTGCTTGTTGTTTCAACAACGGTACAGCGTTGGCAAGAAAAAAAATTCTTTTCCCGTTACTAAATATGTATTAAAACAGTGTAAGCTCAATTGAATGAAAACAGACTCAAAGACAGTATAATTTAAAAGGACAATAATGAAGGTAATAATTTAAGCAACTATTACCTAACAGACTCCCTGTAATAGTTCATGAGTTTAATTGCAATGAGAGTTTTACCACTCCCTGTAGGAAGGCACGCAATTGTGTTTCTTTCTTTTGCACACTCATATAAGGCTTTCTAAATGAAAGAAATAAATTAAAATCTAGCAGTGCATAGTAAAATGATGAGTTATTGACATTTAGAGCAAATAAAGTAATAAATACTTGGTAGTCTCGTAGCACAGAGCTTTGCTGCTTCGAAGAATCCGTCTCATCTGTGGATGACACCCCTTTATCACTCTCTAATTGCTGCTCATTCGAAACGGCATTATTATTAAGCTCTACTTTGTTGTTCAAGCTGGAATCTGTAGGAGTTGGATGTACTTCTGAGGGTTCGACTGGAGCTTGTATTGCTGAAGCCAGTAATATATCCTGGTGAGATAGAAAAATGCAAATCCATTAAATACTAGGCTTAGGCCTTACACTTTGAATACAAATTCGAATTTTTCGAGATCATATTAACGCAAATCTACCTCTTTTGCTGTTTTGGAAGTTTCACTTTGTGTTGAAGGGAATAAAGAGGGATTATAATCATCAGAAATAGCCTGTTTTGGTATGAGTGAATCCATAACATCGTTTTGTCCACAGGCTTCCTCATCATCAAATTTCAGTGATTCAAAAAATTTTTTCATATCCCCATGCTGGAAACTTAGATCTATCTCATCCACTGGATTACTGTCCCACATAATTTGTGAAAAATAATCATCTTCAAGTAACGTTGTTACGGGTTCGGATCCGGAAGCGACTGGCTCAGTCTTTACGTTTTCAGAGTCTTTATCAGTTTTAGTAGTATTTGACTCACTTGCCTGTTTTTCATCTTTTTCCACATCTTGATTCCTTTCATGAGAAGATTTCAGAGGAATTTTATCCCCAAACGAGCTTTCAGGTTGGTCTAAAGCAAACAAAAATGATTTCCCATGAATCTGAATTCCATTCTATGTAATTACACTATTTGCAACACAATGATGGATGATGAATAACTCATGTATTGTGTACAAGCCAAGAAAATTGTGAAGAAAACGCCTTGAAGTATTTTACCTAACCCGTCTTTACTTAAAAAAGCAACATTTTCAAAAGCCAGGAATTTGCTCTCAATCCCCAACTATTTCTCACCATCAGACTAACCTATAACCTGTGTATTTTTAAATTGAGCCATTTGTTATCATAATAATAGATATACCTTGAACGTTAAGTGACGATTTTCCGTCCTCTTTAACATCATCCACTTTTACATTCGACATCGACATCTCTGTCTGCACCATATTCACAGCTTCCTTATTCTCAACCTGATTGACACTGTTCCGGTCCACACAATCCTCACGCATGTATTGCTCTGTAAAATAAAATAAGATGTGAGGATAAAAGGCTTGCTACATTTGAATCAAATTTCCACAATAAAAACGAAAGCATAGACTCAAAGCCTTATTATATGAGAAGGAAGGACCATGCTTGCTTCCCTTTTTATATGGTGTGTGTAACCTAAAGGTAAAAGTTTGCTCTGCGGGTGAATACCGAATCCTTTTCAGAAGCTCACATAAAATTGAATCTGGGTTTAAGGGAAAGGCAAACATTGCTTCCCATCTTTGCTTGGCTAACCTTCTAATCCTCTTAAATTACATTGACTTTTGCACGGTAAAAAGCAATCGCCATACCTGGAATTTTAGACGTTAAACCCGAATCTGTACTTTCTGTACCATTTTCCACCGTATTTTTTATTGCTTTGTCAACCAAAGGAGAGTGCTTTTCCTCCTTCCGTCCTATTTCATTGACTTCCTTACACTTACACGTGCAAGTACCTCCCCCGCCAGTCTTCTTAGTCTTCTTAATGTCTACATGAGATAGAGTAGTTTTATTAAAACCTTAATTTAATCTTACATTTATTTCTTTTAATTTTCTTTACGAATTCCTTCTAGCTTTAGATTAGGGCTCTAAAGGAAGGTAAGAAAGGAAATTCATTTATAAGGAACAAAGCAGATGTAGACTATTTATTTTCAGAAATAATTTTACACTAATTAAAAATTCTCTAATTAATACGTACGTCAATTAAAAATTCATTAACATGTACATGCATGGTCATACCTGGAAGATTGTATAATGACTCTACATCACTCCGAATGACATCCACGGCCAGCTCAATTTCTCTCTTGTCTTCGAATGCCTCTTTCGAATTTTTATTCTCAGCCAACGGTTTAGCAGCAAGACTAGATCTACTCTCACTTATATGGGTGATCTTAATCGGGTTTACTGGTAAATGTTGTGAGTTCGATTTAGGTTCTATTGTCTTTACCACCATCAACTTTTTCAATCCGAACGCTACGAAAAAAAGGTTTCAAAAAGATACACAATTTAATTAAGGCTTTTTAAGTGTAAAATATAAACACTATTGTTTATTTATTGTTATTGTCAGACAGCCTAACTTCAAAGCTCGAGGTATATACATTAAATATTAAACCATAACACATAATAGAACAGAAGTAAGCTTATTTAGTAGCAAAGTAGCAATAGCTAGCAAGATCTTGTTTCGTTACTTCTTATCTAGAATCCATACAACTGGCATGATAAATATCAATGATTCTGTGACCTGTGACTGAGTTTTGAATGTCTCTCAACATTTTTGTAAAGTACAGACCAGTACAGAATTTTGTTTTATTCATGTATGTAGCTCCTCTCTTTGCTTGTTAAGGATTAAATAATTAAGAACAATTATTGAGTAAAATTTAACCAATTAAACTGGTAACAAGCACATTTAATTGTTTGTCCATACCCATCTCCTAATCATCATCATCATAGAGCACTAGCATTACTTCGAAAACTGATATAAAATTAACACGGCATTTCGAATTATCTACGTATAAGTATTCCTATGAACAACAATGGTCAATGGTTGTTTGTTAGAAAAAAGGGGAAGAGTAAGCCTGGTCTTGACTTAATAGTAGAAATAACCTATGTCCATCACCGCCACAACTACTTATTGATGAAGATGTGATGAGTGCATGTGCCAAACTCCCAAATGTGCATGGTTTTTAACAAAAGGAAAGAAGAGTTGAGCAGCTGCTGTAACAATGCTCAAAATCTATTGCAAAGTATGACTCTTCTGCTTGGAGACAATAAATTGTTTCACTGCACTGCACTGTGGAGATAAGTTCTTATCTTAAATTAATATCCTCAATATTTACCTTATTACATAATTTGAATGAATAATAATGACTCATCTTCAGTCGGAATGTTTTACAATTCTCGAGAGATCTAGATAATCTCATCATTCTTATCTATCTTACCCTGATAATTGCAAATTGCAACTAATTTAGACTGCATACAAGCAATCTAAATCAGTACACGCTGAATTCTAATTAAGAGGTCAGAGGTCAATGAAACCAGAAATAAAAGAGAAACAAGAAGTTTTAGTTTTTTTTAAAAACCAAGCGTGTCCACTCTTCATACTAATTACTTTACAGGGACTGCCAAAAACAAGCGGTAAGGTGGTAGATGCGGCTACAAAAAATGGGGTTGACCTAAGGCTGATCAGAAGATCAAGTATGTAATACGCTTACCATGCGTCCTCTGTTTATTTGTTGGTGGGGGCATCCCTGGTTTTGCACACCTTGTCCCGAAAATGTCCGTTTTTGGAAGGTGTCACGGTTTTTAATTGAAGTTTTGAATTCACACTGACTTCAAAAATACTACAGTACTAGCAACCAAATCTTCCACTCAGGCAAACGGGTGTGTTCTCATTGCATATTATTGAGTCTATTTTTGTCCCAAATATTTTACAAATAGATTTTATGATTCCTAATAATAAACTGCACATATATATATTATTATATAAATTAACGTTGTCCAGGTTAGTTACTATCTGTACTGCTATTGAGTGTTTAAGAATTTTAAGACCTCTCTGACAAGGACGAAGAAGCTATTATAGCATGAAGGATAATTTAATGTAGAAATGCCAAAAGACCCGTAGATTCACGTCAAAAAATTTAACCCTTTACACATCCATGGACATGAAGTTGTATTGCTGGGTAGTTAATCCGGGGGGGGGGGTTAAAACGTACCATACGGTATTTAAAATGGATGATGTCACCCTAGTTTTAAAACATTGACACACACCTCAGGGGTATTATCCACTTTCGAATGGTATACTTTCGGCTTTATTAATGGCTAGACATCCTAAGAACCAGATCGAGGTTTGTTACGAATCTGGAGGCACGCTATAATAGGATGATGCTCATCAAACATTCAGCCGTTCAAAATTCCATAGATGGAAACACACAGAGATAAACGGTCGAGGTTAAGTATTAAAAAGGATTATTGACTATTAATTCACAAGTTTTTCTCATAACTGTGGACGAATCTTTAATTTACTTTAATTTACTCTAAATGCGGACGTTTCGACCTTTAGCCCAATAAGGTCATACATTTTTTACTCATTATTACCCTTACTTCGCGTTCAAATCTATACCAACGGTTTATTTGATTCACCGACAAATATGACATACGAATGAGACGTTAGTCCATCCAGGTTACATACATATGGTTTCCAATTTGAAGTCTACATGTATTATGTATTGCATAATTAATTTCTGGAGTTATTTAGAGGGTTTTAAAACAAGAAACACGTTTGTCATAATTGGTTGGACTCGGGTTTCATAATTTACAACCTTGTGTCTATGTAGTTGGTAGTATAACACATCAATACATGTAACTTTAAATTAGTAACTATATATAACTATGTAGTTTTGAATAGTGAATATTTGTATGACGAATTAAAAGGACAAATAAATAACAGAATAGCTTATTAATATCTTAATTCTTACGTTTCCATCGGAAGAAGGATGTACGAATGCTGCTGGATTTGCTTGGTCCTTGTCCGGACATTTTAACCTTAATGATAAACTCAAGAGTAAAATAAAATAACTCACGAACTTAATCAATCTGGGAACGGTAGATCTTTATCACTCAATATAGCTATAAAATTACACTACTTTTCAACTTAGGCTAGTTTAAAATATAAAAAATAAAAAATTCCAATAATCAATTCTTAGTTGTAAAAGTTAAAAGAAAAACTTGAGAATCTGTACAATCATCAATAAAAAGGAATCTAGATAAGAAATATAGACACCTTATCATAAAACACACAATTTACACTTCGTAGACTGTTTTGACCGTGGTTTAACTGAACCACGGTAGTTCAGTTAGGTTTCAACTAAAATCTTAAAAAGTGTTTAAAAATCTCAGTCTCAAAAAATAACTTCAGCCTGCTAATTTCTCTCTCCCGAGAGTTGCCTTGCCAGTTGCATTTGCGAGTGGCGAAGCGAAGAAGAATGAAGAAAAAATAGGCAATAGTTGAGCTTCTTTAATTTAGTAAATGTAGAAGAATAAGACAAAGTCCATCCACTTCTTACTTGCAAGTTGCATAGTGTTGTAAGTAAATCTGTATTGCAGTTTGCATCTTTATCCTACGTGTATTTTCTTTCTGAAGATGAATTTGGTATGTGCATGTGCTAAATGCGTGGTTTTTAATATCATCCTAAAGCAGGGTAGTAGTGAGTCACCCAAGTCAAAAAATAATTTCTGCAATTTAGCAGAAGTTCCAGACCCGCTGCAACACTGCTGGACCCGGTGGGGTCATATCCTTTGCTGGCGACTGAACATTAGAGGATACTGATATTATTATGTTGAAAACCACATTTACTTTCCTTTTAACTGTACCATGTTATTAATACCATGCTCCATAAAATATTTCATTTTGCACCTAAAATTGCATACCCTTACACTTGCAGTTGCAAGGCTTGCAATGCAATGCAATGTATGAGCAAGACCATCAAAAGTTGCACTTCATTAAATTTTTTGTAGTAATAATTATATTTTTCAAGCCATTTCATTGCATTGATGCTGTGCTAGATAGAAAATTTAGAATGTAATTCATTATATAGCTGGAAACAAAATGTATGGCTAGTTTTGTGTACGATAATTTTATATAATTGATTAGAGTTTTAGAAGAAAGGCCATAAAATGGAAGATGATGATAATTATGAATGATAAAATAAAATGAAAAAATAGCAGTGATATATAAAGAGATTATATTTTGAATAATATGATTAAATTCAAATTGAGTATGCATGGATATTGTAAAGGCGAAGCTGGATAAAGCCCATGGATCACAGAATTTAAAGAAATCCTAACACTGAGCTCTCCATTTCAATAGTTTTCATGCATGGTGCTTCCACGTGAAATTAAAATTATTATTTTATAACTTAATGGATTTAGGTCCGGGTCCGGTGGCTCCAGTGTGTTATAGTATTTACGAATCAGGTCAACTTATATGCCCAAATACCTATACTGGAAATGCAAATTAATGGCATGTCATTGTGATAAATATATGAATGATGGTTTACAGTTTTTTGAGTTTCAAAATTGCATTATCTGCATCTTATTTTTTTAAATTACTAACTGAACCTTTGTTAATATTAGGCGAATATGGCCTTTGTAACCTTTATTCATGTATCGATTATTCATTGATTTACTAATAAGACCCTGTGCCATCAATTTATATCAAATTAAAATTTAAAGTAATTTTTTTTAAAATTTCTTTGTAAATTTGAGTAAAATACAGTTTCTATTGAACATAAAGGTATATACTTTTTTTACAGGTTTGCAAAATTATTTCTGACGTTTGTACTAGCCATCCAGAAACTCTTAATTTATACCCCGTCTTATGTAAGAACATACGAGCTCGAAAGTACATAGAATCGACCTTTGCCTTTTTACACCGCATGTTCATATGACAAACTAAATATACAAGGGTTTCGTATTTTTATTATCTAGAAAGCTTTCATCAGCAATTCGCTCGCACGCATTAGATCGATGTGGAGGTACAATAATGGTTGTCAAAAGCAGACCGTACGCTATGCATTTTACAGAGATGATGGTTTTGAGTCTCTTGAGGTCTTTTTACTTTTTCAGAGCAAAATAAATAAAAAATCAGATGTCGTTTTGCAATGAACTTGCTAAGCTGTGAATGCAATAAAGTCTCAAAATTTTGGAAATATATAAAATATGTAAGGGGTCTCAAAATGAAAAAAAAATGTATTCCATCCAAAATCCATCAGAGATTATCAACATTTCTCGCTTATTAAAACGGCATTTTTACATTAGTTAAATTTACACACTGTATTGAATTATTTCTTGTTGGAAGCGATGGATGTGAGACATTTTAGTTGATAAAATGACTCCAATCGTCATCATCGTCGGATCCTCTTGTTTTCTTTAATACATCGCTGCCTGATCAAAATTCAATGTATGCCTAACCACCTGCATCTGATAACTTAATTATAATTAAGTTCTAGTTATGAGGGATTTAAAATGTTAGTTTTTCATTATAATATGCCTAGCCTTGGCTTAAAATTAGTAGCAACTTCTGATAAATGCTATAGAAGCAAATCTTCTCGATCTTTAATTCCATTTAAGTTGTAAAATAAGTAGGGCATGAACATGAACGCTGTGTCGAGTTTGTTGTCTAATCATATACATCTTTAACTAAAACAATATGGAATGGGAGGAAAAATTAGCATGCGTACAGAATTAGTACGATGCACACGATTTAATTGAACTTACTCCAGCACTTACTCAACAAGTAGATATATTATATTAATACATTATTATTATATCAGAATTAGTTCCACATAAAATAAGCCATCCCAACATGACAAGGTCATTAATGTGTTTTTTTAGCATTCTTCAACAGAAATGAAACACGTTCAGGTACACTGTACATCATAGCTGGAGGAATAGGATCGGCGAATAGCATGTATTCGATAAATATCGAATCGTATCCGAATCGAATCGAATA
>JAQGBU010000301.1:0-38255 GCA_034698605.1 Isotoma decorata
AGCTAGAGCTTAGGTGGGGCTGCTCATAGCTGGATCAAACCTCCACATACTAAATACACACAGTTCGTAGGCATTGGTATTTACTGTCAATCTCTACTGTACATACACTATTTCAACATAAAACTGCTTTTGTTTTAGTTTAATAGATTATGAGGTACTTCACTACATCATCACAAGCTTTAATCCACAAAATATCCTTAAGACCTTGGATACTGGGGAATATTAAACAAAACTATGATTTTCAAAGTTATTGGTCAGTGTTAAGAAGGTCATATTTGCCAATTTGTAGAGGATAAGCAGTATTTGTGACGCACTTTGTAGAACCTAAGCTTGTCAATGAGCAATCAAGAAATAAATGTAAAAAAAAGTCAAGTTAAATCAAATGGTGTGGTTGTTTCTGATTCTGATTAATGACTGAATGGCTTCTTTTGCATTGTATTTCCAGTGGGGTTGGATACACATAAAGGGTTGTAGCGTAAAAATTCAGCATCTAATTCTCGATAAGCTGTATAATTTAGTTGAATATTACTCAATCAGAGTTTCACAAAGGAGACAAAAATGAAAAAATAATTATGCTTTTATTCAAATTTAAAATTTGTTAAAATACCACACACTTAGAATATAAGGTCTTCGATTTAAGAATTAATTTCTAAAGAAAATTGGTTGATTTTTTATGAATTTTAGATAACAAAATGTTAAAATTAAAACCAAAGCTAGGTTTTTTTAATTGTGTTAACCGCATAATATCTTACAATTGAAAATTACATTTTCAATCAGGTTGTTTGAAATTAGGTTACGGTTAGTCGATTGAGGACTAATCAGGTAGGAAATGGAATAAATTGATGCAAGTATCCTTCTTTTTGTTTCAGGTGATTTTAGATTTATTTGTATTGTACATTTACAACGCAAATTTTTTAGAATTTTTTATGCGTTATCGTTCTGCTTTGAGCATAGGGTTAAACTCTTCCCAAATTATTGTGTGAGTTTAAGTAATGGTCTGCATGTAGTAATGTAAGGTACAATCTTTGAAAGAATGGTATTAAAAATTCAAAATGAATTTAAAGACAGCTGTCAACAACGGAAATCAACTGACAAACGTCATAAAATATTTCCTTATTCATGATTAATAAGAATTTATAATTTTTTTTAGCCCGTATGATTGTTTGCGTTTGGATTGGATATTACATATTATTGTAGAATACTATTTTGTAACTCATATGCATATCCCACTATCGGTTTTAGTATTATGAGAGACAGAGGGGAAAAAATGAAGTTTTCATTGTTAATACAGGAATACTAACAATTACGAGGTTACGACACATTTAAAAAACAACAAAGAATTTAAAACTTTTTGATCCTTGCTTTATTTACGGTATTTTTTGTGTATGACTAGGTAATGAAATTTATACTTAATACATCAATACATTGAGCTCTTTCATAAAACTTTTTGACAATAATAATAAATGTAATGAAGAAAGGTAGCGGTGACTGAAAAAATGCGTTATCATGAAAGGTAAAGTTAACCATCCTGAAAAAAATAGAGGAAGTCGAAGTCGTTTGTCAATATTAAATAAATAAATACAGATACAAATTGTTTACTGATCATTTCTGCGGATTACGAATACAAGGTTACAATTGGATTTGGATCTACTTAGAACTTTTCCTATATGTCTTTTCAAAAATGGTATTTTAAATATACTATAAACTTAGAAGGTTAAATGTTTTTCTTTTTCTGAAATGATACACCACATCACGATTTACAATTTCTTTCATTCCATCCCGATATTACAAGGTTTTATTGAAAATTACGTTACAGTAACGGTGTACCTGGTAATTTCACTTGGCATTGTAAAATTTATTGAGGCATATCTAATTTTAAAGCTCTAAAATCGGCTTTTGGAAATAAGTTGCGAGTTCTAAAACTAGTGAACTTAGCACCTGCCTTGTGGTTGCGTAAATGGACCCAATGACATTATAATTTTAAATGTTTAGTACATCTTCTTACTAGATTCATAAAAATGTTAGAACAGGTGGGTTTACATCGTATTTTTAATGTTATAACAAGGACTAGCCTTGTTATTACACGCGTTAAATCTACCATGCGTGCGTGGTTTTGTCCATTTATTATAATTTGATACTCAAGATCTGGTGTCTCTAATCTACGCATCGTTGAATTCCCTATTTTTGTTGTAATGAAGGGCAATATTCTTTTCACGTCGTTGGATACGATGATATGAAATGGTGATGACTCTCGAGTCATCTAAAACAGTTATGTACTTTGGTGACGGTGACAGATGAATTACTTTGAAAGGGGATTTTCCCCTGCGAATATATTTCAGTGTAAATTCGCATAGCTTGTAATTTTAAGTTACCATGTGCTTATCTTTGATACTCGGCATGATAAGATATCAGCGGCTGTTGTGAGCTTAAATATGAAATAAAGCGGTAAACTTAGGATTAGTAGTATCCCAATTAATTGTTCCGATTTTTTAAAGCTCCTTGTGATTGCATCTTCCTGGTATTTAATTGCGTCCTCCTGAATTAAAGCTACCAAATGTAAATACTTGCGTAATAAACTATATTAAATTAAATTCGTGGTAGTCTTTATTGAAGGTATTTCTTGAAACACCGACGGTACTTATAGTATCCAAATTAGATAAAACGGTTTAACTTTAATAAAGAATATTTTTTATTAGTTAAGCGTATTACTGTATTAATTGAAGCCGTCAAATAATGGAATTCGTTCCGAAGTTACAAAATACAACTAAATTAGATGTTTGTTTTAAAAACCGTGAGCAAACCCAAACTAGAGCCCGTCTGTTAATTAAGCTCCTGTTAATCATCCGCATGGGTGTGGACCTCTGACATTATATTATTATACATACATTATATTGCCTGTAATGAACAAACTGAATTTGAATTGAATTGAAATTGAATTACCTGTTCAGAATTTAAAGATACAACTTTCTGAACAGTTTTAAATCTAGTAAGCCATTAGTAATTTCAATTTCTATTGCAGTAAATCAAAACACTAGGAAGTCTATCTTACAATCGTTTGATTGACCTAATTATTTTAAATGAATGGTGTCACCCCAAGATAAAGAACTCTTGCCCTTCAAAAACAAGAAAGAATGACAAAACATAACTTCTTTAAGAAAGCTATTCACCTTTTCATCACATTATTAGAAGCAGTTACATTTGTAACATGAAAATGATAACTTTCACGCGTCCGTGCTAATCTTAAAAAAACTTTTTCTCTTTCAGGAAGAATTTTAGTCTGGTGATAAGACACCCAACGGGGACAATCAACAATGAAACATTGATTGACTTGACTTTGTTCGTGCAAAGAGTAATCTTACACAAAGCATGTGGGATAAGTTACCTCTACTCACCTATCTACCTTCTTGAACTACCTTAGTCAAAAGTCTAGTTACTCTCGTAAAGGTATGAAAGAATAAAAACAATGTGTGTGTGTAAATCCATGAAAAAGCAAGATTCATCTATTCTTTCCTCGTAGAATCGGAAACCCAGAAAGACATTCTTGTTTGTTCCGTTTCTTCAGGGAAAGTTCTGCCACACTGAAGAAGGAAGAAGAAAAAAAAGCGAAGAATAAGAAAAAACTAACAAGGAGAGAAAAAAAAGTTGGGAAGTGCTACCAAGGGATTATCGTCATCCTGGATCCTCTCTGCCTCTCTGTCTCACCATCACCACTCACTACTACTACTACCCTCCTTCTAGTAGTTTCATTGTGAGCTGTGTACTTTGTATGTGACTATCTAACCGTGTGTGCTTTCTCCGCGAGTTTTCACTCATGAACGAAAAAAGAGAAAAAGTGAGAGAGGAAAAATAGTAAAGGAAGCTAGGAATAACGGAATAAAACTTGTTTAGAGGAAGGATGATGTGATGTGTGCGTGATGCTAGTGTTTTAAGAGGGGAGTACACGAGTAGTAGTGTGTGATTTTTATGAGATTAGAGGAATTACTTAGTGCTAATTTGTGGACTGTTGAAGAAATACGAATGAGTTTCTAAGTAGGACATGACTATTAAAAACTTTTTTCTTAATCATCAAGAAAAAAATACTTACTCAAGAGTTTGTACAACTGGAAGTAATTTTAATTGTTGGACATATTTTACTTGTTCGTAAATAATATCTTTATGCAATGATCATGGCTGTGTCTCCTTTACATAAGTCACTCTTCGTTGTAATATTTCTGGGACTTTCCTTCTTCATGTTTACTCTGCTTGCTGTACATCAACCACAACAGGTAATGAATTATAAATTAGTATGTCTACAGTGTGGTTATTGGGTTTGAGTGGGCTTTAATGGGTTTGGAGGCTGATTGATGACTTTTATGCTGTTTATTTTTATGCAATTAGGATTACTTTGTTCTAGGTTTTGTTATTAAGTGTGGAAGATTAATTCTGTCTTGTTTGAATATAATGGAGGGACAACTGTTGACTTTCATTTTATTTTCAACTAGAACTTATGAGGGTTTAGGTTGTTTAAGATTAGTTAAAAATATGGGTAGAGGTTTTTAGTATAGAACAGACTTGTTTTCATGGTATTCCTATAGCAGGGTCTTGAGGGTTGAGTAGGAGGAAAGTCGGTTTCTGGAAGTCAACTTTTGTCTTTAGAATATTAAAAAATAGGGTCAAAATGACAGATATGTTGTTAAAATCATGTATTGAAGGCAAGTCCGTTCACAAGTTTATGAATAATCCATTTTGCTTGAAATAGTCTCTCTCATCCAGAAACTTCACTTCAGAGTTGTAGCATTTTCTGTCATTATTATACATTGTGAGAAGTTTGTTTTTGAAAAATTTTAAATATAAATTATTCTTGTTGGACTTATAAGGTACGTTTTTCAGTGAATTTAGTTTGTATTAAATGAAGACTGTTGAAGGTTTACAGAATGAAAGTCCAAATTGACTCGCAATAACCCATCCGAAACTTTTCAAAAAATCAAATTTCACATTCATTTCACGTAAATTAAACCCTACAAAAAACTTCAGTATTTATTTTTCAACGGCAAAATTTGTCAATTTTTGTCAAGATCGATTTTTTACATTTTCAAACAAAAACTAATTTAACAAAAAAGCTAGAAGCTATTTGTAAGTAACTGAAATAGAAGTAAAAATAAATTAACTCTCTGTCATAATTTCAGATTTAAAATTTAAAGCAAACATTACTTAACAAATTCAAAAACAAACATTTCGTCGACGTTATATAATTAACTTTATTCAATAAAAATACGACTTTTAACTTAATTTATAAAATGTAGTCTTGGTGGTTGAATAAAAAAGCTTGTAATAAAATGCTTGCATTGTATGAATAACGGTTTATGGCTAAGTTTAAGAAGGAAGGAATAAGTTAAAACTTACTCATGCATTGATTTTTAATGAATACAGGTTGGATACGGTACAACAGGGTCAACAGGACCTAGTGGCTCTAGTGTCGAGGATCTTTTGGCTGGACGGGCCATTTCTTTAAAAATTGATGAAAATGTTGTGAACAATATCTCCGAACGTGTTCTTGCATCCATCCGAACTGACACTACACTCTGTTCAGCACTTCGTAAGTTTAATCCATTTATCCTTCTTTTCTAGTATATTTTAAGTAGTACATAGTTATAAGTATAATTACGACCAGCAAAATGACTATAAATTACTAGTACATGAGTACACACTTCGATATACATGGCTAAATCACGTACTGTTTTGCCTTTTAATCGAATTAATCCTTACAGCAAATGGAATCAGTGATTCACTAGAAGGTAAAATTTGAGTTTTTGAGGAGATGAAACTAATTTTAGGAGAAAGTATAGCAGAACGCACGGCATAAACGATCAAGTGCAGCTGTCATATTCCCTAAAACTCTCTTTAGAATGAGGTAGGAAGTACTCAAAAGTAGGAAGCGTAGGTAGTAGGTATCTAGTAGAGAGTCCTGTCCGGCACAGTTTCACTTGAGTTTTCTCATAAGATATCCCATCAGTTACAGTCAACAGTAACAACAGCAATTGGGAATTCCCAACAGCAACATTATACTTGAACACTATCGTTTATTCTAGGACGGAATGAATTTCATCCAAGCATTTTTGCACTCTGAGTTCTAACGTATTGAAATAGATGCGGACATAAGGGTTTCAAACCAAATAGAAAAAAGTTAAAGAAAACGTGGAGAGGTTGGAGAAAACTGAGAATTTCTATAGACTTCTGATTCAGCATTCTGACCTCTATCTAAAGATGCTTTATCTGCAAACTTCCTCAAATCCCAACATTACAAGGGTACTAGTGATAATGATCAGATCCTATTCTCATCTCAAGCTTCATTATGTTACTCTAAGTAGTTTCATCTGCAATTACTTTTATACCTTACGTGAGACCGAGTGCTGGTAGTGACAGTATCCAATTTAAAGTTTCTGGGTAAAATCTGTATGAAACTTTCAAGTCCGTTCTGTTGGGCACTTTCCAACCAAACCTTCTAAAAGTAATAATTTTACTGAGTAGCTTTGCCGCAAACACCGTTTTATCCTGTATTATCAAAAGGCACAGAGATATGGATATTATAAAACTTATCCTGGAAAGAGCATTTCATTTTAGGCTAAACCTTAAAACGCTTATGCACAGAAATTGCCTTTAACCTAATTTTGCCTCGGTGTAGAATGACATTGATCCCAGATTTGACATATTAAACGACCTTGATGTTGTAACCTGTGGCATCGTTGGGTCTAAAATTATCCTGGAAAGCCCTTTTAGTCGCAGAATGGACATTAAAACCAACTGTTGACCAAAACGACTTTCCAGCTATTATTAAGTTCAGAACTTCCTTAATGCTGGGAGTAGGAAGGAAAATTGGTAAGGGAATTTTATTAGAGAAATGCTCTATATTTTGTTACACTACTGTTACTGTTACTATTCTATCCCACCTCTGTCTCGTAACATGTCAGTTTAGTTTATTTTCAACTAAAAAATCTACTTCGTTTTAGTTTAGCCTTCTTCGCAGTCTCAATATAGAATGTCGAAGGAAGCTAAAACGGCAAAAACAACCGTATGAGTTTCATCCATTTAATAAAAAAATAACCGTAGTGACCACTGTAATATTAATTAGACTTTTTGGATGGCAGAGCGAGTACAAAATAGCTTTATACCATCATTAGAGATTAAGGTTTATTTCCTCAATGGTACTTGAAAAACGCAATCAGGAAAGAATTAAAATCTGGGGAAAGTGGCTTTCCAGAATTTAAATCTGTGGATTAGAGATTTCAGCATCAAAAGGCTTAACCAAAGAAGGTTTTTTTTACAGCCAAGAAGTTTCTTATCCAACTGATTGCATTAAAAGTACGACAGACTTATAAGGCTATTCAAGTTCATTCAAACAACTTTAAGCTAACTCTAGGAAAAAATCTGAGCAATCTTGAGTACACACAGTAGTGTCTCTCCAGAAAACTTAACTTTTCTTTCTATAGTTTTTAGGATGCTTCTCTTTCTCTAAGGCTTTATTACTATGTCTTTGCAGTCTAAATGTTTTTGAGAGGATCATCATGATGCTTTCACTTTCGGTAAGCATTCCTGTACACGTGTCGTGTGTGTGTGTGGAAGGAAACTAAAAAAACACAAGTTCTGAAAAAAAACATTGTATTGCGATGTTACTGGAATATCAGGGACGTAAGGGAACAGTTTACACTTTGTTTGTATATTCCTTTCAATCTTTTCATAATGTAGTTATGTTATAACTGTCTAAAATATTAATACAACTGCATCAAATGAAGAGGCATTACTTTGCTCATCTCTGCAGTGCAGTGTCTCATTTGCATTCAGAGTTACCCACTTTTAATGAAATAAAGCTAATGGAAGTTTGTAAGTTGTTGAAACCCTCAAGTCCTAGTTCAATATGGGATCTGTACCAACTTACTTGTGTTTAACTCAAACTATTCAAAAAGGGTTGATCGATCCTTAAAGATTTATGCAGCTACACTCTACTACACATCTCTATATGAGGTTCTTTTAATAAGTAATTTATATAGGAGATGGTGTAAACATAGGTTTATGCATATGAGGATTTTTAGTAGAAGTACGTGGTGTGAGAATTCTAACCACTAATGTAACGAATCGAAATGCTAACTAAATGTAAATTCTTGGAATGAAGTGTTTCCACTTTAAATTCAGAGAGCAATGATGTCGACTTGGTTCATGTAATGTTAATAAGTGTGGTGCAATAATAGATTGAAGAGTGCATACAAAACGGGTCCATCTTCATGCAAATAGTTTCACCAACGTGATCACAACCAGTCTACAATATACTAAATTTACATTTACATTCTGGTATAAACTTTCTCCTTACGTTTACTTAGCTCTCTCACCTTAACAAGTGTATTTCATTTCATTAGTGTTCTTCATTTGAGAATTCTAGATCGAGATAAACGTGCACACACATACGTGTTGGAATATGTTTCTTTAATAGCTATTCTATGTTAGCGTCAGATAGTTTCTACTTGATTAGAATCAAATGTACTTTTCCTTGACGTAAATAATTTGTCAATTTCAAGTTTCAGACACAAAGTCAAGGCTGAGTACAAATAGCTGCTAAGTGGCAGTAATAGATTTTATTACGATTATAATAGAAGGATTGTACTGTGTGAAATATGCCATTTGTACTTTAAATAAGCTTTGGCTTTAATTTAAACGAGTAGGTAATTTTTCGTGATCTTGCAGCTGGAATTCAAGAAGTTTTATGCGATGGGTGTGATGCATGTATTATAGATGTGGACATAAAGGTTCTTGAAAGTTTATTTCGTCTGGTCCAAACCTTTTAGCTTTGTCCAATCGTATTTATGTCAACAGGACACGACGAGTACTTTATGATATCTTGCCATGCAAGTTTTTCCTTATAAGTTCTTATGATTTTACATACTTTGTTTCGTAACAGTATCATAAAGTGCATTTTGTGGCATAGTTTGACGTAACCTACTGATCTATATAAATTCATTATGGACAGTTGTCCCGGCTTGGGAATTAAAATACACAACTTGTATTTATTCAGAAGCCGGGGATTTAGTCCCTTCAGGGCTTGAAGAGTAAAAAAAAGTGAATGTGACAGATGATGTAGTGATGTGCATGCAAACTGGCAATAAAATGAAAAAAATGTATTTTGGGTTACTTATTTGATGGTTTTCATTTCTAATTCATTCCATTCATCTCACAAGTTCTTAACTTTCTTTGTTTTTCGTGGTTTTTTACTTTTTCGTATTTCCTGTTGTAGAAATTGTTACGATTTTTATCTGATTATTGAGTTTTGATGCTCAGATTTCTTTGATAAAGTTTCCTGAAAATTAAAAGTGAAAGTATCCTTACGCCATATATACAAGCTATCACAAACAGAATACACATGACACTGAAAAACGTGTGTTTAGTGTCATGTTTTTAAGGCATCGTTGCTGTTCTTGAGCTTATTGCTCAGTGGAAACTGAACAGAGGAATGTTTTTTTTTATAAATAAAGATACTTTTGACATTTTGACAAATAAATCTTTTTGGATGTTTATTTTGGCATAGTCTTTTCGTTCTCTTAGTTATAAGTATGACCTGCATTCATAACTGATGCATGTATTTGTTTTTGTTTTCTTGTGATGGTGAAAGGTCTCGATATTGTAAACCTAGTGAACCGTCGGAATTACGTAGCCTTTTGATTACGGAGGGTTTCAGCCGTTTCAGGTTATATTTGGCATGTAAAGATATAGCTTCAAAATTCAAAATTCAATGTACCTTTATTTTAGTGTATTGTGATTGGCATAAAACATTACATAACCGCAATAAACAGATATACATCTAATGAAACTCGTTGCCAGATTAATCTTTCTGAAAAACGGAAATTACACTGAAATAGGCATGCATTTAGGGCATATATTCAATTTTACTGATCGTTACAAACTTACAGATCTTCTAACTTCAAATTTTCTAACTCAATTTGAAACACATTAACATTATGCAATAATACGTTTTGAGTAAAACAAGTTTAATGCAAGCTAAAGATACGTTAATCTGATGGCCGACAAATATTTTTTATGATGGGAATAAGCGGTTGATTAAAGAAGTCTAGCTAAGCGTATTAGCTTGAATATTAATGCAAATTGCATTCATACGGATGCAATTCATTATATGATGTCGGTGTTTTTTTTAAATTATGAAATAGACCATTAAAGTGGAAGTATGGTAACCTTGACAGGATTTGTTATTTATGCTCCACTAAAAGGCTTTCTGCTAATTGTGATACGGAACCAATTAATAGCAATATAACATTAATAAAAATTGCAACTGAAATATTAATGACTTTAACGAAAATTTGATGACGTCTGCTAAACAGATGCATAAATTTAAGCACCATTTGTTGTGGTTGTTTATCACTCTTTTCCTATCGAATGACTATGATTTATTAAGCCCTTAGAATTTTTGTGCTCCAAAAATGTGTACAATTATTTTAAAATCCTTTAGTTTGAAACGAATTGAAATATTGGGGATGTTGTCGCGGTAGCTTCTAAAATATTTCAAAACCCTTCTACCTTTTGATTTAATGAAAAATACTAAGGAATGGGAAGAATATTCACTGGAAAAGTATGTAACAATGAAAATAATTATCATATTGGTTGACTACAATTAATGGTGACTGAGTCTAAAAGTTTATGAAAGCTTTTTACTATTAAATTAAACCCAGTGGCTTTGTTCTGAAATATACGGCAACCATAAACCAAGTATGTGTTGTTTTAGTACGTAAGAACTAGATAGAAGACTAGAACTGTAAAGATTAGGCATTAGACATGAAGAAATGTTTCTCATGTATACTCATACAAACGGACAGACATGTATCTTTTCTTTTTGGCAGGATGTCATATGTCGCGATTTTCTTATACGTAGTAAGGAAGTATTAGCAGTGGTAACGACAGCAATAAACATATTCTGAAGCTGTCCGCCTCCTTTTCTTTCATCTTTAAATCCTAGTTTATTTTTCAATTCCAACATAAAACTCTCTTCCAAAAGATCTATGACTTTTTGCACTTCCTTTACCGAATCATAAGATGGATGAAAGTATAAAATATTTTACTACGAAGGAATTGGCTTTTTTATGGCCTTTGCACAAATTATGAAAATCTTCTGTAGAAAATGACTTTTGTCTTGGGTTGCTTTAATTTTTATCGTCTTTTTATGAAACCTTGTACGTATAGTTAGAAGAATTCGATAGGTAACTTGTATTGGCAAAAAGTCCTTATCAACTAATTGAGTTATTATTCTGTGAACTATTGTTCTTTACGAAGATGCGGATGCACTTAGTGATAGAACCTATTGTGTAAAAATACATATAGAATGGTTAATATTCAGCAGCCCTGACGCTAATAATATCACGTATTTACTTGATGAAACTCATCTAAAAATTTTATTAACAGTGACACTAGCATGTGCTAGTAACTCTTAATTTCGTAATTATATGCTATAATCATCCTGAATGAAAAATAGGAAGGATGAAATGTTATAAATAGTAACATTTTTTTGCGCTCTGGATGTAGCTTTGTTTTTGAAAAGGTAGCGATGAGATTGGCGAGATTTTAATAAGTATAATATTTAATATGATGAAGGTGTGGAAGATGAAATGATGGCTTAGGTGCTACCATTATTAGCTGTAGCTCGTGGCTTGCGGTTTCAACAAAATTGGGTATACCATTTTGGAAATATGTTAAGTAGAAAGAAGTGAAGCCATTTAGGAATGAATTGTTTGTCTTCTCTTGGTTACCCGGATATAATTTATTTAAGCGAGTTCTTGTGGCTACAACTGAGAGTAGCATATGGAAATGGCACTCATGGTCTAAACATAAGAAGACTCGTTTTGGTTCAGATAGAATTGCAACTACAGCGTATTATCTTATTTTATGGAAATGGAAGAGTGTATGGAATTATTGCTTTAGATAAGACGACAGCAAAAGCGATTTTCTCGTCCTCTTCTCATCAGAGAAATAGTAGCTTATATTATGCAAAGCTTCAGTTAGTATTCAAATCCCTTTTCTTGTAGCACACAAGGAACAGGCAATAACGGGCTACTTTTTAGTGGAAGAAAGCGAAAGACGTAATAAATCATTTTCTCTCAATGCAGTTAGTATTCAGAGGCCCGGTTATGGGAAGTTTGCAAAAGTAAAGTGTCTTCACCCCGGGTGGTAATGGTGGATTGTTTGATAAGTTATCTGATGGTGAAACACCCAGCCATGCATAAGTATCTGACTCAGAAGAGTCATCAGAATCAGGTTTTTAGTATGTATTACCTTTGGTAGTGGTAGCAGTAGGACTAGTAAAACCAGTAGTATGGCTAAAGTCAAGAGACGAGGCGAATGAAGCTGTCCTCCTTTACAAGAGGTTATGCAAAGATGTAATTTAGAGAAAGCATTGAGAAAGTGAGAACGACCCTATTGGGAGAAAGTGTCCTGTGAGTTCTCTTGCTACACTCGAACGAGTGACACTACTACTACCACTACGACTTATAGAAATTGGATCGTGTGTGATCCATGAAATTTGAATCTTCTTCCTAACAAGGTATATAGATGTATGCATTTTGCTCTGAAGTTGCTACTAGAGTGAGGATGTAAATGGTACTTGGTAGTAGTGATGTGTGATGGGTAAAGTGAGTGTTTCTTAGAGAATTGAGAAGAGAAAATTTGATCATTTTTTGATGTATAAATTTCAGGGGAGAGTGTCAACCTGCCGACTATATATTTTATAACTCCAACATACAAACGGCCTGAACAGATTCCGGATTTAACAAGACTCTCTCAGACATTGATGCATGTCCCATCCATCATGTGGCTCGTTATAGAAGATGCTGAATCTCTCAACCCAATGGTGTCCGAAGTTCTTAGGCGATCTGGTGTTCGATTTGTTCACATGATTGGTAAGAGAAGCCATGCACAGGCAAATTTATTTAATAGCAACCCCGACTACTAAGAATAGTCAATGTATTACATAATCTTATTATTACTACTGAAATACTAATAATACTGTAAGTCTACATCCATATCTGTAAGTACAAATACTTTTTATCCTCAAATCAACTAATAATAATATGGGAACATGTTAAGAAATCTTAACTGGAAGCAGAACTAGGAACGAGAAGAATTTTAAATTACCAATGCTTTATTTTTCGTTGATTTTATGCTTTCGACAGTTCTCCCAGATTTGTAATCCGTTAGTAATTCCAGTAATTCTTTCCCTGAAGAATCATTAACTGGCAGTAATGAGGGCTCAGAACAAGCATTAAGGATTTGGTTTACGTATTTCTTATCCAAAGAAGGACAGTACCTGGGAAAAAGTGTCTTTCCTCGAATGACTGTTTTGTACACAGAGCCTAGCCCGCTTTCCAAAAAAGCTTAAAATTAGTTCTGTATCTAAGGGACAATGCATTAGTGACAGGAGCACTGATGGACGTCTTTCCTTCCAGCACTTTTCCCTGATTCTATTAGAAGTACGTCTGTTCTGAGAGTTTTCCAGTCTTAAAAGACCATAATTGAAGGTTCTCCTAGAGAACAATGAACATACAATAATAATACGATTTTATCTCACTAAAGGAACAAGTATAGAGTAGTGGTGACTAGAGAGTGGTTAAGGATTTCTCTACATTCATGGTGAAAAGAGGTTTGGAAATTGTAGATGTAAGATAGGGAAAAATAAAGTCTTTGAATAACCAACCCCTGGAGACTATTTCTCACTCTCTCGATATATTTCTCATTATTATTGTCCTTAGGTCCTACACTCCATCCCCTTCTTACCCACACTGCCATTTGTTCCTGAGAATGAAACCATTCTGCTTGACAGGTTACGAGTTTTAATACTAAAGTCCTTGTTGACGGGCACACGGAAGTTTAAATTTTGAAATGAAAAAATACATGTCCTGGAGTATGGTCGGAGCGAAACCTTTTCAATGATCCTTTGGGCCCTCCTTCAACCTATGATCCAATGTAACATTCCAATTAGATTAAAAATCAATCATGTTTTGGCAACTACCCAAGGTTCTAAACTCTATAGTTAAAGAAAGTCAGTTTATATGCCGCCTTCGACTTTTACTGTTATTACTTTCGAGTAAATAATATACATTTCTTAGCTTCAACAGATACTATTTTATTTGAGCCCTTAGTCTAACACACTCTTGTCTATGGCTACTACTACAACAATTCATTCTGTCTTTGTATCAAATTTGAAGTTATTTATTTCCAGTTTGTATGAACAAGAAGAAGGTACAAACTTTGAGCAGATTCCATCCACTCATGCTGCCGAACCTAGAAGCCCTGTTAATGTAGAACACAAAAAGATTCCTGCTACAGAGAATATTTGTTTTCTAAACATAAGATGGGATGCAATTCAGTTGAAAAAGATTTATAAAGAGACTGTAACATGGCTGAAGTAGAGAATACAGAAAAAGTATCATGACTGTCATGACTATGACAGTGTGTAACACGACTAAATATAAAAAATATCCCTTACCCGGACTCAATTTCCACTTCAAGCCCAATGCATTCCAACCCTAACCCCTACTACCTTTCTAGAAGAAATCCGCTTTCATTCAGCAGAAAATAGTTGAGAAAGAGAAAGCTGTTGTTAGTTTTTAGGCAACGGGTTCAACAATCATGCCTTGCATTTCTATATTGCATCTTACCAATGAGCCACACACAATGTAAGTTGCAATAGTTACCTTTTATGTTTTCCTTTCTATTCCTTAAACTTATTGTACAAAAGGTAGTTGGGTTGGCTGAGCTGACTGAATAGAATGATTGTTCATACATTTTGTGAAACATTGTTGTTGATTTGGGCTCATTAAAAAAGGACTCCAGCCCAGCGTCCCTTGTAAGTTTTCATGTGAACAAAAAGCAGGCAAATAACTGGACATACTTTATAAAAGGTTTCTTAGATAGCATTAGTTTATGTTAAGTGGTTGTCTTAGTAGTATTGAGGTAGCAGTTTAGTAGGTACTAGCCTTAGTTCAGTGTTGTTTTAATAAGAAGTGAAAGTGATACAAGGGAAGGCAGGTAGTGATGGTGTTAATACACGGCTCGTTTGTCCTTTTTACTTTACTACCTACTATCATAGTATCACTATTCCATTATAAATTTTCTTTTCAACCTAGAACTTACGCCAGAGATCCCTTATTTTAAAAAAACAGAACCCCTACTACTACTAATCTTCAGCTACTACTTTCCTGGCTACTATCATTCCTGTGCAGCAAAACTTGCAGGTTTTTCATTTCTTCCTAAGAAAATGGATGCACGTGAGATAATAATGTCTCAAGATAATCCAAGATAGGAGGGTATCATTGCAATAGGGTAAATTTTCTACCAAAAGAACAGATAAATCTTCTAGCCTAGTAGACTGGATAAGTTCATTTTCTATCCAAGTTGACTGACGTTTATGAGTATTATAGTAGGAGGGAGGGTAAAAAACCGACTTTTACTTTTACTATAATAAATATTTACACCACCTCTGCCAAAAACCACCGCTGCCGACTGCATCTAACCGGAAAAAGTATTCAATGAACACAACAATATAATATCCTGTAGTTATTCCTTTTTTAACTCTCTCTGTGGTGAAGGAAGATAGACCAGTAGTAGTAGTAGTGTAAGCTTTTAGAGTAATAATTTTACTCAACTCTAGTACATAATGTTGCTTCTACATGTTCACCTAATTTCTTTCTCCTGTCTAATAAATTCAATTCACATTTTGTCCGGAAGGAGTGAACAAACTGAGACAGAATAATTAATTAGAATAAAGATACCCTGTAAGTAAGTACATGAACTAATTATGTAGATTGAAAGCTGCACGAGTAAAAACAAGATATATTAATTCAACCTTTTAAACTGCGAGTATCCTTGTGTCAACTATGGGGAAAACTCATTACATCTCGAAATAGCATGCTACCAAAAATGGGCCACGATCCCGATTAAGAGAAGGGAGTCAAGTTCTTTGTGAAATTTAATACTATTACGTTTTTGAAGTTGAAGGAAGTTAGTGGTGGTAGAAACTAGGAGTTAGTAGTCGAGTGTAGTAAAAGGAGTAGAGAAGTAGAGTAGTTTGTAATGCAGGAAAGATAAGAAGGCAGAAAAGGTAGCAGGGTCATCTTATAATAATCATAATCATCAAGAATCTCCTGTCTTCTGGTGCTTTCCATTTTGTCTGCTTAAGAAAGTGAATGGTGTTGTTAAAACTGTAAAGAGCGTCCGAGGTAATGGATCTTAATAAAAGCAGTAAGGAAGAGTAGGTTCTTAGTTTTATTGAAAAGGTTGGCAGTAGGAGGAAGGAGTGAAAGTATTTTCTCAGTAGGGGTTGGTGTGGATCCTATCCCACGTTACATTATATTCTAGTACTTCACTTCATGGGAAAATTATGATAATAAAGTTGTCCTAATAACCGTCATTTAGTAGCATAATTCAATCGAATCCCTTGTGCTTGACAGAAAGATCCTGCTTTTCCTGTCTTCGGGTGGGCTACATAGAGTAAATGCCTTGTCTGTTATATCTATATGGATTCAAATGCTCTGATCCTGTCTTGAATAAATCGTCTTTATATATAAAACCCGAATTGAATTTTGTCCTCCTTCCATGGTGCAAAAAATCTAATAAACGGATAGGAATCTTTCAAATTGTACTCAAGATCAGTCGTTTTGGTCTTTTGGTAGCTGTAGCTAAGATAGGTAGTAGGGGAATATAAGGAAGACTGAAGTATGGAGCCAACCACTTATTGCACAGTCAAAATTGACATGAATGGTAAAGTCGGCAAGGAAGTCTAAGAAATAGCGTTAGTAAGTCGTCCATTAAATGTCTTCTTGCCAATAAGGCCTTTTCTATTTAATGAAATTGCTTTCTTTCTACCATTAGGTTGCAAAGCATAAAAGTAGGCACTTTTGTAGATCGAATATGTTCGAAGCATATTTTTATTTCAATTTGAAGTCATCAATTTTGTGGAAAATAATTGTAAATGCATGGGAAATTTAAAGTTGGCTAATAGTAAATGTCAAAATTTGAATGAGTCACTGGTGTGCTGGATTGTATGACTCTGAAATGAAACCGTTTTTTACCGTTTTTCTCTAATAGAATTTATATTTCTTGAACCTAGGTATTTTAATGATACCTTTACACAAAGTCAAGTAAGTATACACTGACAAATACAAATCGCAGAAAATTAGATGATCTCCATCAATTGTTCTGTACCACTTCACACTTTTACATTTTGCTGTGACTAAAACATACTGGTATTTGAATAATTCTTAAGTTTTTTGTGATTAACCCCTGGAAAAACTTATATGAATCTAATTTTTAAGAATTGATAAGAAATTAGAGATGATACCAGATTAAAAAGACGTTGTGTTAGTTTCTTATTAAGATGAAGATCACAAAAATATTTCATCGAATAAATTGTGTATAGCATGTATTTTTTTAAATGCATGTTTCATAAAATTCATAAGTATGGGTGGAATTGCCGTGGAGTCACAGTTTAAAGAGCTTGCTAATAAAAGGGCTTCTAAATCAAGAAATATGGTGATACTAAGGTCAAAATGAATTTTGTTTATTTTATTTTTGGTCTGTTTGCAGCACCAATGCCAAAGGAAGAGCAAAAGAAGAAAATTAAACCAAGAGGGGTTTCAAACAGAAATAAAGGACTTGAGTGGGTCCGGGAGAACTATGTTGACCCTCGGGGGGTCGTCTACTTTGCTGATGATGACAACACTTATGATCTCAGACTTTTTGATGAAGTAAGTTTTCTTGTAGATATAAAAATTTCTAAACTATTTTTTCAGCTTGTAGAGTTTCTAGGCTTTAATAATTAA
The DNA here is from genome assembly GCA_034698605.1 of Isotoma decorata. Lineage (NCBI taxonomy): Eukaryota > Metazoa > Arthropoda > Collembola > Entomobryomorpha > Isotomidae > Isotoma > Isotoma decorata. Next base: position 17,844 of record JAQGBU010000301.1, read on the forward strand.
TTGATCACACTACGAACATCACTTCCATCAGCACTATAAATTAGCTTAGCCACAAAGGAATTCGGGGGAAAAGTCAGCAAGCAATTCTTTAACTTTCATCCACTTCCCTGTGTGGCCTTAAGTGATTAGAACTGACAAATTAGGGCAGCTTTTGGTATCTCATGTATAGTCAACTTTGTACACGCCAAAGACAAAAAGAAACCTTCCTTACATTACATTTTGATAGGGATATAGGGCGATACCCTTATATTTGTCTTGGATAGAACTTCTCAGAATATACAAATAATATCCAGTGTCATGTCTTTTGGCTTACTTTGTGGTCTCATCTGTCAGTATAAGCATGGTTGAATGCACTTGTATTAACTCAACCCGTCAACCCTATCTCATTTTGTTGGACCAAAAAAGACTTGGTAGTTTGAGCAAAGGCTACTTGGTCTGGTCTATTTAACTTAAGATTGTCACAGCTTGGGTTTCATATTCCACCTGAGTGCGTTTTTCTCATTGCCTTTCCAACAGGGTCGAGATTTTTGTCGACAGATTGACGAATTGTTGGCAAAAGAGTAGCTTGATTTGTGTTTGGATTTCAGTGTGAAAACCCTGATCTTAGATGGGAAAAGAGGAAATAAAATTTTATGTTCTTTACAGTATTTTACGTATTACTATTGAATGGACAAAATAATTTACATCGTTTCTCTACATATTCACTACTAAGTACAAATTCTCACACAGACACGATTGGTTTATGAATACTTATCTGATAAAGGTAAAATTAACAATATTATTTATTTGCTTATTTCCTTACATTTATGTTAAGTAACAGTTTGGTCTTTATTTTTACTTTGCTGTACGTTTAAGGGCATTATTTTGAAAGAATTTGATATCTTTAATAAGTTAAAGTGCAAATTTATTTAATTTGGTTGGTAATCCATTTCATATTTCTATCTATACAAATAAAACTTAAATGGCCCCAACGAACAATAAACGGATTATAATAATTGCTTTTCAAATTACAAAACACATAAATTCATAAAAATGTTTTTTTACTTTTCCTACAAGGGACAGTTTACTTTGATGTTCAGTACTTTTTACTTAGATTATACAATTATACACCATGAGTGCAGAAGAAAAACATCTAGCATTCATAATACGCTTACTTTGACTGCTTCAGAAAAATAAAATAAAATTGACAAGGGAGGAATCAATAGAATGATTAAGAGAAAACAAAACAGAATTAGGGAATTATTAAGTTGTGCTGGAAGGATAAAATAAAGGAGCTTATGTGAAAAGCAGAAGGAGAAAGAGAGGCCTGGTCTTCAAGATATATAAGTGTAAGTAACTAATGATAATGTGCCATAGGGAAATGGCAGATGAATGAAAGGAGCCTAATGTAGACTGAAAGTGAGAGCGAGTCAGTGTCAATTGTATTAACATAGCATTAGTGAGTCCTTTCAACTTTCTCTCTTAGAGTAAAAAGAGGTTCATAAAGCAGGTATTCAGTTTCGCTTACTTTTTCACTATAATCTCTTTAAAAGAACAAATGCGATTAAAGAGTATGAATGTCATCTCACATCTAAAGAAAGTATCCAAGCTAATAGTATAATAGTCAAATTTCCGTCATTCATTTTTGCAATGGTCTTTTAGGTTTTAAATACTGTCGTAATGTCTCTTATTCTCTAAGTCATGACGAGTAATATTGATACCTTACACCTAATTATTAACTGAGATCAGTAATTTATCTAAGACAAGATAAACACTTCTAGACACCCATCGCGATTGTATATAATCATCAAGTCACCTCATCTATACATTGATATTCCGCATCATATGTATTATATTAATATTCCAATATTACTACTTTATACAAAGCCTGGTATTAAAATCCTATTTTTGTATTTGGAGTTGTACTTCATGATTAATATTTGACTATAATAATGAATAGTAGTTTAGGAAAATGTTAAGTAATAGTGGACAATAATTAACAACAGTAAAATATTAATACACAACTGATAAATGAATTTGGTTATAAAAGAAGACTTGTAGATTAATTTTTCACTGAGAACAGATAAGCAGATCATAATCTAAAGTTGAAGAAAAGTCGAGAAGTAGAGAAAGTTGATGAAAGAGGGGAAAGCAGCCAATAATAAGTCTCTGACTAAAGATAAACAAGACTGATCTCGAGTCTTAAGCAATACATGGATTCAGATTCTGGAAGAAAAAGGCGAATGAAAAAGGCTCAGACGTTATTTCAGCTTACCTAACCTTAGAATAAGTGATTACAGTTACACTCTTAATCAACTTTTACACTAAAAATATTATCTTACATGAGAGATGCAATATTAAAGGTGTAAGAAAGGATGTAAAATCTTACAAGAGTCACCATCGTCATTCTTATAGGATAATGTAGTATGAAACTTGTGAATGAAGCTTACTTTATTTTTAGATAAATGACTTAAGTATCTAGAGTCACCTGGGACACACTGGAATATAAAATGCCCTTAAGGTCAACTGAGTTGCTCATGATGAAACGGTTGCATCATTAACATATAATAATACTTATAACATAACATAATATGTATGCTAATGTTGTAGGAAATTTTGAAAATAAGGTTTTTTCAAATACAGTTTAGGAAATTTACATAATTTTTCACAGGAAAAGTCAATGAGTTTCTAAAGCCACCACCCAGAGAAGCGGCACCGGATGTGCGATTCATACTCATTAAAGATTATGTTTAAAAATTCTGCATAGGAAAACTTTGTATACGAAAACCTGATACAATTACAGTATGACAGTCAAAAATTAAAATATAGAATGGTCTAAAGCAGGAATTGAAAGTTAAAAGCCGAATTATGAAGTTTTTCTGAATTTGATGGGCTTTGTTCAATATCTTACGCAGGAATTTGTCATCAATTAAGTTGACTTTATGTTACTCTTATTTTAAAAGTTTATACTAGAAAAAAATTATAACGTCTAGGTAATATTTTATACAATTTCTTTTTGAACTTTAGAGAAACTAACTGATTTTTATAATCCACCTGCCAGGCAATCAAGTTCGCCATTTATAAATAAATTAAAAAATACTCCTACAGCTTTTCTTTTTAATTACATTATGAAATCGAATTAAACATACTTTCAATCCATGAATTCCAAAAACTTTTAGTAGTCGCAGCGGAGTCATATAATATACTTTGCATGTTGCATGTGAAATCGTACATCCCTTACCTTACAGAGATATGCAGTTGCACACTTGAAAAGCATTTGAAGTTCTTCTAAGCTAATATAGCTTATGATTGACGAAAGCTGCCCAAATCACTAAAACCACCTCCGTTTTATTATATAATCATAAACAATTATTTTCCGTAATTCGAGATTGAAAACTGTAATAAACATTGTAAACTTGATACTTCTCTGGAAAACTTATTAAATAATTCAATTTGAGCTTGTACAATCCATAATATATGTCTATTTACGCTGACAACTCAAGGCTCTAGTCTTCCACAAACGACAAACGTGTCCTTCCTTTCTCTTTTCTTAAGTTGTAGTGTATGTAAGTAATATCTCAACTGAAGTAGTCCCTTAAGTACATGAGTGAGTTTGGTCCAAAAGCAGCTAGATATAGAGGGATTGAGTGTAGGGTACTTGAATTTTTCAGCTTTTGTTCTGCCTTTATTATTCTCGGCACTCTCTCAACAAGAAAATGATGAGGATGATGATGAATACGAAAAGAAATAGAAGAATACATCTCTCTTCCTGTCTTCCGATCCCCGTTTCATTGTCTTCTGTGTCTTTATAGAAGTTCCAACTCGAATCTCAGAAAATTCCTCTTGTCAAGACTATAGGGTGCTAAGGAGTCAGAAGAATTCAATTAGTTTTACTCAACAAAGAGTTCATCTATTCTCTGTACATGTTCACTATTGTTCAGGCTGTGATGGTCATAAATAGGTATCTCTTAAGCAATATTTATGCCTTTAGAATGTTCGGCTATGACTTTTGTAGACGCTCAAGTTACAGAGCTAATATTTTTGCAGAAACAAATGGCTGAAATGATGAGATATTTGTGATATCATAAGTCACTTTATTTTATTATAAAGATTATGACTGTTTTAGTGATAGCTTGATTTCTATTTTCAGTTCGAAGTGCCATTCGTGTTGTCTCAAATGCAATTAGAAGGCTAGAAAGGTACCGCCTGGTCAATCGTGTTTAATAATTCGATTAACTAGGAAAAAACGGAATTGAGGTCAGAGCGTCTTTCATTTATTTTAAATTAGGCGACTATAGTTGTATTTTGTATTTTGATAGTGTGGATTTTGAAGTGTACGTGCGTGCAACCGGAGTTGACTAAAAACGTAGAGTAACTGAGTCATCTTTAAAGACTATAATCGTTTAGAATTGGACAAAGATTAACAGGGCCAGAACTTGAAGACTTCCTTCATTTTTAAACTGACTGATATTTATCAGGTATGAAAACTCAAGTTATTCTATCTTGAGCTGATTCTAATGCATCAGGAAAACATAACTCATAGCAAAATCATTGGTTAGAAAAACATTGCGATTTAGATTTTAGTATTTTGTTTATTCATTTGCTGAACAACAAAAATAAGGCAAACTTATATTCCATAAGTTGGAGTTGGAAATAATATAATGAGAGAGACTTCATTATTTTTTTAACAGCAAAGCCTCCCATGAATTTAGCTGAGATTGTGATTCGCCATACGAATAGGACTGGAAGAAGTTGGACAATCGAAAAAAGACAATAAATAAAGAAATTAAGGAGTATTCGAAATATAACAATTGAGTAGTCTTCTAACATGTAAATTAGGAATAAATAGCATTTTTTATATAAAAAGAAGTTTAATCCCTTTCATAGTTGAACTAGACTTGTTCGGATTTTTGTTGAATTATTGAGTTATGGAAAAATTAGTGTCTTTTCAAAATTGTGACACCACACTCAAATTATTTAATAAAAACATCCCAACTTCAATATTGACGATAAAATTCCAGAAGCAGTAAACTTTTAGTACATCTTTCCTAAGAAAACTCACTTAATAAACAAGACAAAAGAAGGGTATTTTGGGATATTTAAAATGAAACTATCGTTAAACTTTACCTTTCCCTATGTGCATGCATAAGGACTTTGATAGCGTAAACGAATTCACACCTCTTCATTAATTACCCTTACAGAAAGATATAATACTACTACAGAATTTGGAACAACTAAAGCCAATTAATGTTGAGCCTAAGTAGAATTGTCACACAATGTTCCATTTTAGTCTTTAATAAATCAAGTGCAGCATGTGCTTAGATTAATCTAGAGGAAAGTTTAGCTGGAGAGAATATTATAGAGCTGAGCTTAGTTATGAACCGCAGTATAGAGGAAGTGAAAGTCTGAGTAGAAGATAAATATAAATAGTGCCGAGAATCAGTACACTGGAATTCTATTTCATTCCGAGATTAATTAGAAGTGCAATGTGATGGAGTTTTGGTTGATGTTGGTGTTAGGTTAACCACCAAAGCAATACGATAACTTACAGCTAGAATAAATATTTGCTGGAATAACTACGTTCAAGATGGTATAGATAACATAATATTGCATATCCCTACTGACTCTACTCGTATGCCGAGATGCTAAAGATAAGTTTCACAAAATGAAGTGAATCCAATTAGATCATTTGTATTCTACAACTATTCTGAATCTTGTAGAATTACGAATGTACGCTATATTATTAGCCGAGAGGAAGTACTTAGTTGATTGCTATTTGATTTGTTTTATTGAGCCAACCACAAGCCATGCTTTCGTGTTTCAAGGCTCGTTCTTGGTTGCAAGTGATACTATCATTATTATTACAACTGTGCTTATATACACTTTCTCAAAAGAGATTAAATTAGAAATCATATTAAATCTCTAAGGTTGAAATAGGGGTTGCTCTTTTTCTTTCCTCTATCTTTTCCGTGGGGGCTCTCATTTGTTTAAGCTTGAGTTCTCTGTAGATGAATTCTAGAGTATTTGCTTAGAATCTCTAAAACTTATACTTTTTTAGTAAATGTCGTGTAGTATTGTATTGTTAATAGTATTTTGAAGAGTGAAAGTCCTTAGCAAGAATTTGTATCTGTGTGATACAAAATTCATATGAAATCTTTGGTAATTTAGTTACCATTTGGCTGTCGAGAGTAGAAGGTAAAACTCTTGCCTCACTCGATCAACTTCTTTTAATTATGTGATGCAAATAGTTCTTAAAGACAGGATATACAAGGGGACTTACAGAACTGCGCCCAAAAAGAACATAATATATGTGTTTTCATATATTATGTGTAATACTTTTTCATATGCTGATCTTCTGCAGATATGCAGAAAGTATTACAGCTGTTACAATGAAACGACAAAAAAATTAGCGTCTCACAGTACGGGCCGAGTTTAGATTCATCTCCGGGAAAGGGTAGTTTAATGTCGTACCCAGGACAGCAACATAGTACTAGTGAGTTTTTTGTGGACCGTGGCAGGAAGCGAACCTGGAGCTGAGCTTTTGTAGTTCGATCTCCTAACCACTAAGCTGTAGTGCCTCAGCTTGAAGTAAGTGGGAATAAAACATCATTTTATCCTGCTCAACCTTGCTGGTTGCCTACGACAAAAACATAGGACAGGACATACCATGTGACATGCATAGCTCCGCCCATAATAATTGCCATACCCTCCTATGTTAAATGGAAATGTCTACTACTTCTGATCGACGCAAATGATTTTGATTCAGTTTTAAAAATAAATCAGAGTGAATCAAGGAGTATTTAGTTAGAAGGTTTTTGAAGACAGGTTGACGCGTAGTTGAAGAAAGTAATTTTTGAAACGTTCAAAATGAATAACAACTTCTAATTAGAACATATCTTCAAAAACTTTCTTGGCTAAATGCTACTTGATGCCTTCTAATTTATTTTCGCTTTATTATGAGCTGTAACCTGTACCCAAAGAGTTGGTGTAAAGGGATACTCACTGCGGCAGTAAGGAATTAAAATAGATATTTGCTCAACCCTTCTCATGTTCTGATTAGTATAGTTTGGTCTTAATGGCTTTATTAGGCGCTTGTAAGAGGCTAGGATCATTATTTTGAAACATGAGACAACAACTATACTTGTAAATATTGTTTAGTCTGATGTGGGTGCAGTATAATTTGTAAGTGGTATAATCAAACTCTTGATTATACCACTCTCTTGTTAGTTGATTATACTCTTGAAAAAAAAACTTATTCTTATAATTACTTGTTTTGTCAGTTCCGTTGAAACTGAGGCTTCAATCATGATTTCCAAAGTTGTCGTTGTAAACGAAATGATAAAATCTCAATGTCCCCTTTTACCAAAAATGTATTTAAATATTGATTTTTTAATGTGAATGTGAACCTAGTAAAATCTATCTAATGACGCACAGGGCTTTAAAAGGATTTTAAAATTTTATTTTTGATGCTACCTTTACAGATACGAACGGTTACTAAAGTTGGAATGTGGCCTGTGGGACTGGTAACACATTTTGGTTTGAGTTCACCTATAGTGAAAAATGGTCGCGTTACAGGATTCTATGATGGTTGGATTTCTAATCGGAAGTTCCCCGTTGACATGGCCGGATTTGGTGTCTCAGTTGACTTAATTCTCAAGGTACTTAATTTTATTTAACCCTTTACTGCCATCATTATCTCCTTAATACTTTGTACCTATTTCTCACCAACGCAACGCTGCGCTGCCTACTCATGGCAAACCACTTTAATATGCATAATATTTTGTCATCCTCTATACATGCATACGAGGACAAATGATTTTGTTTGCTTTCACCGGATGTTACGGATAGATTATTCATCCGTTACACCCCCAGAATATAAAATAAGACCAAGAAATTTGCACAGTGATATTCAAGATAGAAGTTTAGTAGCTTATGAAAGGACATATTATTATTGCGTCCCAGAATAAATTTGCTTTTGGATCAGAAAGCTTATCTATTGACTAATGAAAACATAATAGGATTACTGTCGTCAAAATTTCTCTAAGAAATTTTTCGATTTACGAAATAAGAAATTATTTTTAAATCCGAATCGATAAACTAAATCTGGAAATCTGGAATCCTCTACTACGAAACCTTTCAGAGCGTTTATATAATTTTATAATAGAAATAAAGGGTGTTTCCTAATAATGTCAAGTGGTTCAAGGAAATGTTAAAGGATAATTAATGCTAACGTTGCGTTAATGTTAAACTTTATTGTGGGTCAACGAACGTTGACATTTAAAGTAAAAGTGAACCAAAGTCTTAAAGGTCTAATAATTAATTACCTATATAAAAATGGCTCAAATATATTTTTTCCTTTTTTTGTTAGTAACCGAAAAGGGGAACAAATCGACTCTATGTTATTTATAAGCTCAAATAGCATATTTCAAGAAAAGTGTAAACGTATTTCATAGCTTTGTTTAGTCTTTGATGTGTTTGTATTCTTAAAGTAATTCGAATGAAATAATGATGTTTTGTCTTCGCCAAAATTTTGCTTCAAAACAGTCAAATTTTGTTGCCAGTTATAGTTTTTGAAAATTTCCAAATTTTATTTGTTTTTAGGTGAAAATATACTCCACCAATTTTGGTGCAAGGTTACGCTATTTAGTATAGCTTTCATCTACACCTAATTCCACTTTTCCACCGTTCCATTCTATACACTATTACCTTTATAACATTATATCCTGATTTTTTTCCTTTCGAAAATGTTACCTGCATAGAAATATTGTTACCTCTATAAGTTGCCATACAAAAATTACGCAAAAGGTTGCTTTCATTCATACGAGATTTCATACAGGAGAAGAATCCAAGATTTTGCCTATGATCATGAATCATGACCGATCGAATCAGCATATTATACATGGATGTGAATATGTGAGGCGATGGAATTCGATACCGAAATATCGTTATCCTTAGAAACCATAACGAGACAAGCAGACTTTTGAAGATAACGAGAGAAGTGTGCGAAATAAAATAGTGTTGTTCTGTTGCTGAGGGACATTGAATCCCTGAAAACCCCGTTCTATAATATTAGATCAGGCAAAGGACTCTGGCAATATTCATATGAACGCTTTATGTACAGATATGATGTACAAATTGCATTTTGTGCACCACCAGTAGCTGTAACGATGGCTTTTTATTGATGTCAAGTACACATACTGGTAGACAGACGGATAGAGATATTTCTAGTTGATCTTTCAAATTGCTTTCTAAGAGACTCTTCTTTTTTCCATGTCTAAAAGAAGTCATCTGATCTCGCACTAATACACTAGAAGTCTTGAGTTTTGTATGATAGCAAGTACATTTAGTTCGATTGGCATGATAAGGGAAGTAAGGGTTCATACCCTTTTTATGCACCAAATAATATATTGTTATGTAAGAGATGAGATTGTACACAACAGAGATAGACTATGACTTAACGACAACAACTAGAGAATCCACAGTCGAAGCTGTCGATGCTGTTAAATCAAGGGAAAAATTGATGCTATTTTGCAGGAAATGGTGCTTCTCAATTTTATCTTTCATGATCAAGATAAAGTCCAAGAAATTGTAGAATAAACATACCGTAAAACGCGATTTAGAACCCCCTCCGAAATAAAGCCCCATCCCTCCTATCTCTCCAATGTTAAAACTCCCTATCTCCTCATGTTAAACTGGCTTAAATTATTGCTTTGAAACAATAACTCCCCATGGGGTTCTAAATCGCGTTTTACGGTAGTTTATTATACACAAACAAGGAACATTTTCACATATAACATAATATAAACTTTCTCCATCCGACTCAATCTCCTTATTATTTTCCCTACTTGAGTATTTATTTGTAAAAAATGCAGAATTGAAGAACTGATCGACATTTGAAGTACAGAATCTAAAGTGGAACTTCAGATATACAAGATTGTGAAGAGAGTTTTGAAATTGTCCTTACAACTCAGCATCTAACTATCAAGGGTTTGTCAATTAGGTAGCAGACAGTAACTTTTTAGTCTTATTTATGACAACCTCTTTTAAAAAATGAGATTTCTACACCATATATAATGAGAGATATTGTACCTGTACCTGGTTTACTTTGGACTTTTTTTTGTTTCTGGAATCATATCGTATAGAAATCGCAAATCTTGAAAATTTCATTGTTGGTTAAGTTACATAATCTGAAATATGTCTGCTTTTACGTTTTTTAAATCTAAAAAATGGTTATTTCAAGGTTTTATACATCGGTCCCTGACTTTACTCAAACTAACCCATTTTATGTATCTATGATCTCTTGAGGTTCAGGTATTATAGGAAATGTGTGTTATCATTAGCCAGCTGAACCCTCATCATCATTACGTACCCCCTTGAGACTTTAGGCTAAAGAGAAAGTAGAAAGGGATATAGGAAGATTGACTTTGATAAATTTCGGATACTTCCTCTTTTTCCCATTTTCCCTTGTGAATCCTCACGCTTCAAGTAATAATAATCTACCTAGTTTTAGTTGTTCCATTATAGATAAAATGGCTCATCATAAAAATAAAACCCGTCATAACAGCAGAACTGAGTGAAAAAGAAAAGTGTTTCAACCTTTTTCAGGGATCCAATTTCAAGCCTATAATAATGTATTCTATTGTCCATTCTTTATCCTCAGTTCTGAAACAGATAAATGAACTGGAAAGATAACTCGTCTTCATGTAGCCAAAGCCTTAATCCACAAAAATCGTAGACTTATACTAGCAAATAAATCATTTATCAATTAGTACGGCTTTTAATTTTATCTATGATTAATAAAATGTCTTTTCCTTAGTAAGAAAAATCGAGAGATTCCCAACTATGACAGCAACTACGTTGATATTGATATATTTTTAACACAAAATTGGAGAACTCTTCAGCCAGAATTATGATTATTAATTTTTTATTGGTGTTAATTCCCAAGTCCCTGAGAAGTATTCATTGTATGATTGATGATTGATGACAGAAAAAAGATTCCTCTTAAGCACAAATTAATTTTACAATTTTTGGATTTCAGTTACCAAAGCTGAAGATGCCGTTCCTTCCTGGTTATGAGGAAGATGGATTTCTCAAATCGCTAAATATTAAGTTGGAAGACATTGAGCCTAAAGCTGATAACTGTACTAAGGTAAAAGCTGATGAGATTTTATAACGAGTTTTATAATTCTTTTAATGTTTAATTTAAAAAATCTAATTTATGATTTATCTACCGTCAGATATACGTGTGGCACACTCAAACTAAGAAGAACAAGGCAGCACAGAAAGCAAATCAAACAATTTACGGTGACACAAATATCTGGGCTTTGTACAATCAAATCGCTATGTGATTAATTCCACCTTTCCCTTACTTATTTAATTGTGATGTGGTTTATTTTTTTGACTTCCTCGGAGCTTCTCCGATTTGAAAATCGACGCTTATTACATGCTGTGTGCAAACTAAAAAAAAAGTTTATTAATATTTCGAATCATTATCATCGTAAGCTCTTGGTAGCTATACTGGTTACACAGGACTTAATATATGAAATACAAAAAAACCTTCGTAGTCATTTCGTGATCGCATTCGGGAATTATATTTAAAATTAGATTACATTTGCATCCTAAATACAAGACATCATGAGAAGGCAGACTCTGGTCTGTGTATATTATGGCCAGTAAAAAAAAACTTCTCATCGTATGAATTTAACGTACTCGTTCGTATCAGAGGATGCAAGTGTTGTTATAACTTTGTAACCAATTATAATTGATGTACAATTAATTAGTTGAAACAGTTTTGTAATATTATTTTGTGCAGTGATATTGGTTGTACTACTGGCAGGTTTGTTTTTATACTTAAAATATAATGAATGAAGTATAAGTAGTTAAAGTAGTATGGGTTATCTATGTCAAGCATTTAGAATATAATAGATTATAGGTAAGTTTGTTCGTATTATAATAGGAATAGGTCTTAAGTTCTAGCTCTAGTCTATAGACCAGGTATTCATTCCCTTATGAATGTAACTCCCCTTCCTGGTATCGCATCGGTAAGTTTACTAAACTGTAAAAGAGAAAAACAAGGTATACAAAATTAGAAGGAGATGATTTTAGAGAATCAATTCGATTCGAGGATTTAGGGAGTTTAAGTATTTTGTATCGTGGCCATAATGCAAATCCTTACTGTTACATTCTTGGTTGCCAAAATGGGATTACTCATCCAAAAACTTATAACGAGACAATAGATGATCTTATAGATTGAGTCACTGTTTGAAATTTTAGTACGGTGTAGATGTTTTTTAAAATAATCAAGAGATGTGTGTATATGTGATTTGAATATGTAGGTTTCAATTATATATTGATGGTTTCTTATCCAAGGTACGTGTGTGGCTTACTCTTTTTTTACGCCCGCATCAACTTGTTCCTGGGGTATTGGGGAAAGCATTCTATTCCCAATTGTTTTAATTAGTCTTATAAACAATAAGTGATTAGGCTTTTTTGTTATGTATGGTTTTTTTTCCGCCGAGGTAAATAATGCAACAAACGTTATTCAACGAGCATGATTCCTGATAACCTTGGCCTTTTTAGGTCAAGGCTTGTAACCTTATCACCTTGTTTGATCTCGCAGGGACAAAAATTCAATTTTATGTATACAAAATTCGTGTTTGCTTGGATTTACTGAAGAGTGATTAGGGAACAAAAGGAGGACAATTTTTTGTCCAAATTGAATCTGGATTAAGAAGCTGCATGCGGTGGGTATAAGCAACAGTATAAAGGATTACAGTCTCCAGTCTTAATTTTTCTGCAAATCATTTTTAAAGCTGCGTGCAATTGCGTTTGTGTATGAAATGTCATAATCGGGGTAGTACAGCAAATTAAATTTTGCAGTCCCTCGTGTCAAAAAGTGGCATACGAATCTGAAAGTTCATGAAATCAAATAATATATAGCTTAAGGTATAAAATATAGCTTTGAGTTCATGCTACCGATACATAAACCTTTATGCACGTTTTACAGAATCTTCATGTTTTGCAAACAAATTCGAAATTCTCACACACATCTAATTTTCATTTCCCTTCAATTGGATATCGAACATTGGCTCTACTATAGTTAATAGTAATATTATTATGAGGTATATGTTTATTATAACCTCAGTATTTTCTCTAAATAGAGTATACGGAATAATTAAAATGTAAGTATCTGTATATTTTAAAATGCAAGGTGCCTTATATATTCGTATGTATAAACTAAAAACTCATACACTTACTTCAAGACTCAAAGTACATATTTTTATGGAACCTGTTAATTTTCTAAGGGTGTTAGTCATATTGAAATAATATTAGTACCTAGATTAAGAAGCTGCCCGGTTTTGCTGACTGAGAAAAAATATCGTTTTGCGTACATTATGGCAAAGGTGATTTTAAAAGCGATGCATTCCTTTTCCCTATGGTCTTTACCACTATTTCGATGTTGGTGTTTGTGTAAAAGCTGCTGTCGTCTGTCTGTTGACATGATTTTAAAAAAAATAAGATAATTGTAGGCTAAGAACCCACCACTGATGTGATCAACTGGATATCATGATTTGGTTGATGTAACAACAATTTCATTATTATTAATTATAAGTAAATGGAAACATGGTTGAAACTACATGTTTATATTCATAAACCTCAAGAATATGCAATTTTAAACCGTATATCTGAAGATCTGTTACGGCCGTTACGGAGGCATACGACGTGTTATTTTTGCCCCGGAGGTTTGTATTAATTTAAGTAGTTAATAAAAACGAACTTTTCATTATACCTAATAAATTACACAGTACTTCTGACTCGCAGTTAATAATCCAAAATCTTATTTTATTTCGTATTTCAACATTAAGACAATGCGACGAAGATAATGGAGACAAGAAGTTTGTAAGTATTTTCGGAACATCAGCTCAGAGCTACACTTAACAAGTACAAAACTATACCAAAAGATACAAGAAAAAAAAAGAAAAAGTAGTGAATTGATTTCATTCAATCGGATTTAAGTAAAATCATTAATTAGTTGATTCATTCAAGTCTTCAATGTCAGACTGAACCTTCCAAATTCATAGTCAAAGCTTAGATATCAAATATAATACAATTTAAGACAATGCAATGCATTCCCAACAATTACTATTATTAGAGTCGTATTGATTCACTAATCTATAGGTTACTAAATTTTAACAACAATTATAACTACAAATTTCATAGCATTTAACTAGGTATTAATAGGAATTGTTCCATCTACTATATAATAATTGAGTATAACACGAAGTCGTGATACTACTTGTAGTAATTAATAGCGGACTGAATAATTATGACAGTACTAAGAACAGTAGAGTGCAAACAAATCAACTCTAGTTAGTCTATACTTTCAGGTCACATGGTTTAACTTACATTCTTTTGTAACATCAAATCTACAAATTGTACTTTAAACATTTATTTACTTTTTCATTTGTCTTAGTTGCTACAACAGTCAATTAACAGTAAGAAAAATAAACAAAGGATCATATCATATCGTCAATCAAAAAATGGTCATTGCTTCATTACTTTTTAATCTATAATATAATATTTGTAACATCAAGTAAAAAAGTTGAATGAGACACTGGAACCGAAAATTAGCACATTCGACTTTCACGATAATTTCGTCAAGCCAAATAGTAAATGTTACCACTCATCACAATCAAGGTATCCATTATACACCAAACCAACAATCAATTAAACAACCTTCATGAGTTACACATTAATAACCAGCATACAAGACTGATACACCGGTAAATATCGTTTATTAAAATACTCCATTAAAGTAATTCGAATTGATCACATTCGAGAAACGGAAATGGAATGCTTTGTAATATTCACAGTCTCGTAATAAAATATATCTATTTGAAGCTTTATAGATACACTCGACTCGAAACACAGGAAATGATCATCCTTATTCTCGTCGATCGTACCGATTACCAGGAAGAAAACCGGGAGGGTGTGGCTTTTGTTGCACGTGAGCCATAGCGTGGTTTGAAACACGCAAAGGTTGCTCATTCATAGACAGTTGTTGAATAAACCCCGTATTATTCGCATAATTCGATCCACTGTAACCTGATTGAGGGTAACTGGAAAAGGCATGGGATGCGTTGGATTGCATTTGAGACAATGACTGTGAGTGCTGTGCCTGTAGGGCACTAACTACCGGCCCCTGAAGCGCTTGAGATACATACCCACCTGACATTACTTTGTAATCATAAGAACCCCTTGGATCTCCGTGAATTTGAGGTTTTACAGTGTTGTGCTGGCTATGGCTTGTGTGAAATGAACTTTGACCTCCGCTCTGAATTTGATTCAATAACTGGTTAGTTCCAAAGCTGTTACCGGTTAAGTCCGTGTAGCAGGTGTTAGCCTGCGATGGTTGGTGCAGCGAATAAGTATTCAATACATGGGATGGAGCCAAGTGATCCGCTTTCCCAGTGAGCCCGATATAGTTTATTCTAGCGCTCAATCCAATATCAGCCGGTGGTACGCTTGGGGTAAAACCATTAAGTCGACTGGATTGATCTACAGTGCTATCGACAGTAGAAGACCTTGCTGGGCCAGTAGTAACTTTGTTTCCAGGGAATGTACTCAATGGAGCAAATCCAGGAGGTGGTGGTGCCGGTGTCGATGGTGCTTCTTTGACAACACAGTACTCAGTGTTCGGAATTCTCAACCCCATCGCCTCCGTTGCAACATTCACTGAAGTGAGCGATGGACTGCTACTCATCATAACACTACCTTGCGGCACTGACATTGCAGGACCGTTGTAAGAGTACATGGCATTTTGCACATGTTCAGCATAAAATTGATTTCTTGAACTGCAGCTCTCGTGTGCTCCATTAATCACGACTTCCCCATGGTTTTCATTCTTTATCGTATGGTCGGAAAGACATGATAAAAGTTCTTTTGCCTTTTCCAGCAAAGTATCACAGAATAGGACTCCAGTGGAATCCCGGATCATTTCTAGTACATCCTTTCCTTCTTGACTTTTCTCTACTTCATCGAAATTCCACAGAAAGGTAAAGTCTAGATAGATAAAAACATCACAGTCAGTAAGTTGAAAATGGTATAAAGAAAACATTTAAAAATTCAAACGAAAGCATGTTTGATTTAAAACTCAATCGTTTCCACACCTGGCAGTAGACTATCGTTCTTCGGTAGTAACGGTCGACTCTCATACTCAAAGACTGGAGTAGCACTCATGTACCCTCTTGTACTCGTTCTTGACATCACCGGTTGAGGAAACACTGAAACTGGAAACTGAGTTTCACTTTTCACATGGACTGATGTTAATCTACCCATGTGCTCATTGCGATACGTTTCCGTCAGTTCTGAGAGATCTGATTTGTTTGGATGATGTGTATCATCAGTACTCAATATCCCTTCATCGTCATCAGTCAAACTGTCGTCTTCCTGTTTTCCAACGTATGTACAGTTTCTCGCAAAGTGTCCTATCCGTAAGCATAGACGACACTGTCGATCGATGGGAGGATTCCCTCTCTGTGCCTTCGTCGAATCCAAATAGAAGTCCTGAAAATAGCAAAGTTAAAGATTTAATATTTATCTTCAATATTCTTTACAGTTTCAAAATAATACTTATACTTCCTCAATAATCAGCTGATCAGCACTTACGTAGGCTTCTTTAGCGTTCATGTGGTCAATGGAACTGTGGAAAAGTTCACGGAATCGCTGAAGGGTCCGCACGATATGCACACTCACTGTAAGAAAACCCAAATTCTCATTTAAAAAAATTACTTTTGGTGAAAGAATAACCACTGCACTAATAGAAAAAAAACTTAATTTCGAAGTTAACTGTTACTTACTTCTTCTGGATAGCCCAGCTCCCAAATTGTGCGACTTTTCGAACGGATCTTCAATAGCTATAGCTTCTGTGTGCCACGACTTTTCTTTACGAGTCAAAGGAGTAGTTTGGCTAATCGTGATAACACTGGTGTCAAAATTGAAGGTCTTCGTGTAGTAAATCAGGAGACCAAGCCACAGCTGCTCCACTGATTCTGTATTCCGGGCATAACCTTCCCAAACTTCTTTCTGAAAATTTAAAATGAAATCTTATATAAAGATGTTCGTTCAGAGATATCTTTTCAGGTGTTCGCCTTATCCTTGGACAAGAAGTCTGGAAAAACTTACGATTCGACGAAGATCGCTAAAGAAATATGTATTAACATTGTCAACCATGGCTACTGGTAAAGGTTTACCATGCGGGTAGCCTACTGGTGGCAGCTGAAAGTAAATAATACAAAAACGTAAGCGTTTAAAACACTCATTGCTACAAAAGTTGTCGTTTTATTAAGATTTACCTCTTGTAAAACTGGCAAAACCGGCTCGTTACACTGCTGCAGATAGTGTATAACCATCAGTATGTAGCCATACGACGACAGGCTCCCTTTAGATGCGTCACTTATATCACAGATCTTCATAAGTTTCTTTAAGAAGAACCCAAGTACCTATATCATTTAATAAACAAAAATTTTCTTGAGACTGTAAGCTTGCGTTAAATTTTTGTAAATTTTCATCCTCCTTACTTTGACCCTGGTGTCCAAATCAGCATATGCCTTTAAAAGACCAGTATTATGTACAGCCAGTACATTGTAAAGACTGATGTCCCCTTCTAGCTTGAATTCTCTGTGCCGAAACTTAACGATAGGAACTTTGGCGGAGGGAATTGATAAAATATCATTCATTCGACCAGATGCCTTTAAAGCCGCTACAACATTCATGAGTACATCGTTAACATCTATACGCTGAAGTGGACTTTCCTGCACATTAAAAATTAGAGACAAACGAACAATTACCAACATAACTGTCCAAATGCATAGTAAAACTTTATACACCGCTAGTATACCTTTTCTGACACTACTAAGTCCGTAAATCTTAAGCAGATATCAACATCAGAATTCCTAAGTCCAAATCCATTGCGGGATGACCCGAAGAGAGTCAAATCAACATTAGGGTAAATGCGACATAACAAGTTTGTTATTTCATAACATATTTTGTCTCGCGAGTCAACGTCCTGCGGTCGAAGACATTCGTACTCTGAAAAACATAGGAATCAAGTTATTAGCTTATTATTGTAAGTCAACTAACTGAACAATTGACCCAAGAATGATGCACATGATTGAATTAGAAACAGCTGATGGTATACTGTTATTATTATTACGAAATCCTACCATAGTTCGTTAATATAGCAACGCGCATTTTCTCTAAAGTCGATCTAGAGGGATATCTAACTTCTCTGAGAGGTGGCACCGTCTCTTCAGGGCAATTTTTCCTGTTATGCCCTTCGACTCCACATGATTTGCAAATTTTTAACGGATCCTGGAACATGAACCAATTTCGTTAGCCAGACTAAACGATTTGAATATAAATACGATAGTGTCATGTTATATTATCCAAATGGCGCTAACCTGTCCGTCGAGGAAAATAACGCTGTCGAATTCGAAGACATATTCAACTTTTCGTAAAAACCCATGCAGCATTGCAACTTGTTTACTCAGGATAAAATCTTGAGGCTGCCTATTGTGACCATACTGCTTGCACATATTAACCCTTATTATCATTGTTGCCGGTTGACTGGGACTTGGCATTATTATTTCTTCATTGGCACGTAACTCCCCGTCGGAGATTTTAACGAACCGTGGGCCAAGATAATGTGGGGGATGTCCAGGAGGCTCCAAGCACTGGACTGTCCTACTAAATACGTTCTTAAAATCAACCACCGTTTCGTCAGCGATCCCGTTGTACAATGATCCAGCCTGTGTCCGAGGAATGGCGAAATACAAATATGCCATCCTTATTCGATCGATAATAAAATCACAAACTTTGTTGTTTGCCGCAGATCGAGACAAATTGGACTGCATTATGATAGGATCTGAAGGAAAAAGGCATACTTATTAGTTTCATAACTTGCTACTACAAAGTAATAAATCTAGAGCAAAACGCAAACATGTAAATGTAAATACCTTCAATGGATAACCGCCGATTCCAGTGCTTCTCAGTTCGCTTGAGAGTTTCTAACCGGCTTATAGTTACAACTCGATTTTTGTAGTCGAACTCAATCGCATAGTACTTTAGTAAACCAATCCAAAGACTTCCGAGATTATTTGGATTCAGTGGCGACCATCCTCCCTCAATGACTTCAGACGCAGCTACCACAGTAAATAGTAATAAAAACATAATTAGGCATCTCTTGAAACGTTCAATTTGGAAAGCAGTTTTTCTACAGTATTCTGCAGTTTATTCTTACTTGCAAAAGGCCTACTTGTATCCACTTTGGGCACAGCATGTAGAATTGGCAATACTTTAACGTGTTGTAGGTAGTGAATCACCATTATAGTGTAACAATGAGCAGGTAGCAAGCCATTGTCTTGCACATCGATTTCACACAACTAAAACAAAATATTTAAAGATTGAGTATGTTGTATAATTAAATCAAACATGAATTTGCTTCTAAGCCACAGTAATGACTGAGTCTTACACGAGCTAGGTAGCGAAATGCTATGACCAGTGGTCGAACACGAGAGTCTAATTTCTCGTACTCAGCTAACAAACGTCCTACAAAGACGGCTGAAGCATTGTTGAATTGCACCACACACAATTCATCACTACTTTCATGCTGAAAAGTAAGTACCGGCTTCTTGCTTGCGTATGACTCTTTAATATTTCTGTAATGTATAATATAGATCAAATTGAATTTCTTCCGTACTAAGTCAATGAAATAAATCTTGATAAAGTCTCGTACCTTATCTCTCGTGCACTTGATAAAGCTCTTAAAAAATGTTCAATCAACAGCGTGCCTTCAGCTCCAAGAGCTTTTGGAGACGACGGTGGTTCGATGCTAGTGGTCAGACTAATTTGATCAGTTTCGTTACCAAAACTTATATTGATGTTAACATCCGAATCGTTGAAACCCAACCCTGACACGGATGACCCAAACAAGGACACAGTGCATGCTAGAAAAAAGTATGAAAATTAGATAGGGAGGGATGAATTATAGTCCAAAAATAGTTTAACCAATGATCATTACCTGTTCCAATATCATCCGCCCTTAAGAGCTCCTGTACATGATTCAACACTTTCAATCTCGCTGACCTTTTGTACTGATTTAATCCATGTTGTTGAAACGTGCGAAAAACCAGATCAGCCATAGCATTCGAATGCTCGTTACTAGGTGGTGGAATATTTCCAAGGGTGAAATCCAATTTCCGAGACTATGCATTAATCAAGTTAGTTTAATGTATTCAATAAAAATGAATACCGTAAATCCCGGATTAGAACCCCCCCCGGAATAAGTCCCCCCCCTAAATAACTCCCCAGGGTCCACACGATGTTTCAAATATTAACTCCCCCCCCGGAATAACCCCCCATCCCATAAAATGT
>JAQGBU010000302.1:0-38165 GCA_034698605.1 Isotoma decorata
TCATTATTTATTGTCTAATAAATAAGTGTTTTATGTATGAGATTCAGTCTTGTCTAAGTTCATCTCATACACTACAGAAAGCATTGCGGAAGAGGTGTTTTAAGAACTTTGTAAAATAATGGAAATCTGGGAATAACTTCAAGCTACGTTATTCGAAATGTGCACACTTGTTTTTATAGGATTCATCTGATTTTTTTATTGCTTTGATGATCGCATTTAGTACGTTTTCCAGAAATGGTCAAACCTAAAAAACCTTTTTGCTTTATTGCTCATGCATCTTGTTACAATTATAATATTATGTGTATCACCTGCTAAGATTATTACTATGATTACTGATTACATTATCCATACATATAGTCTAAGAATTAGTATTTTTGAACAGGAAAATACACTCAAATAATTCATTCAAGGAAAAGTGTTGATAATTTTATTTTCTTTAAAGATTTTAAAGGTTAATTTTCCAGAAATATTTTCAATTCCAGAATGCAACCGGATTAAAATATTGGAAGGTTTGTATGACTATTTACAATAGCTTCTACCTATAACTATATTAATTATAGAAGCTTCTCTCTTTTATTTTTTCTTAATTTCATAGGTTTCTGTCAAAAAACCCAGAACAGCGGAACTCCTATCTTTGTCCTGGTAGCCTAGACGTGTGGCTTTAAAAAAAATCATCCTTTCTTAGCTGAATGGAGCAAATGTTGTACTGAAAAGGAATTATGCAAAAGCAAACAACTTGATTACTTCCATTTTTGAAGTAAATTTCTGTCTCTAATCCCAAATTAATGAGACACCCACAGGTTCATTTGTCATCAACGTTCACAGTCTCACACAATGATCTCAAAAAATGTCTCAGTTCACAAGCAGACACATCCATAATTCACTTTCAGCAGTGATGATGATCATCATAAATGAAATAATGATACAACATTACTCATGAATTTTGCATTTCAAAGGACAAAATTCACAAGATATCTAACTAAAGCCTTTTCCGTGATATTAAGGTAGTTATGTTTGTAGTAGTAGAGAAGTTGTTTAGTTTATAGATACTGTCTCGACAAAAGGCTTGTGCCTACGCTATTTGTGAACCTCTTGGGTGGGTAAATTTTGGAAATTTATTTTCTTTATTATTGCACTAAATGGTCTTCCTTTGGTGAGAAGGGGCGCTGAGGTGTATTATGCGAGTAGTAAATCAACTCTAATAATTACAGCCTCAAGCTCAAGATAGTATCACTTTTTAGTTGAAAAAGTGTTGCAGAATAGAAGTCTTATGTAACGTATTAAAAAAATAATAATCTGGAAAGGATTTTTATTTATTCTTATAAACTTCAGTTCAGAATTGAGGAGAGAAAATGCAGGTCCTTGCAACTTGAAACACAAAACTTTAAGTCATGTTTGAGAAGACAGTTTGTTTCGGCTAAAAGTAGAATTTTAAGTAAAATTAATGGATTTTTCAGCTGTTCGTTTCTCATTTATACCTTTCGCGTATTATTATTATTATTCACAATTTGATTCTAGCTTTCAGACACATGCTTACTTATTTTAAATTTTTTGTTCAATTAGAGTCAAAATTTAGATCTAATTTACATCTTGTTTCACTTAGAAACTTAAAAGATATTGAGTAAGATCCTCTTTTAAAAGCTTAAAATGGTAACGGGTTATAAAGAATTGGGAGAAACGCACATTTTTTTGTCTCTTAAATATGAAAATTACGAAGTTTTGGAAAGTATGAGAAAAAAACTCTGTATAAGGTATAGTACA
Source organism: Isotoma decorata (assembly GCA_034698605.1). Classification (NCBI taxonomy): domain Eukaryota; kingdom Metazoa; phylum Arthropoda; class Collembola; order Entomobryomorpha; family Isotomidae; genus Isotoma; species Isotoma decorata. The sequence continues at coordinate 1,762 of JAQGBU010000302.1, forward strand.
CAGGTTTTATTTTCCACAGTTGAAGGTAAAAATTTGTAGATTTCAAGCTTTAAATAGCATATAGCAGCTGCACAGTAAAAAAAAACTACAAGTTAAATAAACGCAGCGAATTTAGTTTGCAAATGTGAAATGCAGATTGGATGCAGTGCTTTTCTCTACAAGTCGAATTTCACTGCAGAAGTAAAAGTAAGAAATCAGCACAGTAGTAGTAGCAGAATAGCTTCAAAAAAGTAATCCCAAACAGACTTGAAGAGAAATATAACATTAACAAATCAAGAGTCAGGCCAAAACTAAACTGCTGGAAAAAAATATGTATTTTTTCTGACAAGACAAGAAGATGAGTAAAATCCTCATCTGTGTCAGTCTTACCCTTTCGCCAAATGACTTTTAAACTTTAAATACATGTGGCGAAAAATGTGAAAGACCATTAATGCATTGCAATTCTACAAGAATGAGGATTAGGCTATAAACGATTGCTATCTTCGAAAAGGAAAATTCGTTTAGTTAGTTGATCTAGTTTTAAAAGTCAATTGGCAATATTTTAAAATACAGTATGCAAAATTACACATGTTATTGCAAATTAGGAAATTTTGCCATAGTTTTGTGGAACGTTTTGCTGTGAAAACATTTAATGTAAGCTTCTTGATTTGGATATTTTCTCCTTTTAGAGATTTCTACCCATTTTTTAAGTTCGTTTTTTAAACTAATAAAAAAATCTTATGCCTGTAATCTACAATATAGTGGAAATTTATAACCATTAGAGTTTAGACATTTGAAGAGGGATTCTAAATCAAATAGCTTTTATTCAATGCTATTTTTGTTACGGTTGACTGTGTAGTTCCAATGGGTGGTTAGTGGATTTAAGCTTTCTTAAAACTTATTGAAAAAGCTGTCTCTTGAATCTTAAAAGAAGAGACAGGAACAACAGCTCATAATGTACTATGTTCAACACAGTGACTTTATTTGAACCCATAGCAGTTTTGTCCAAATCCAAAAGGTTTTAAACGACCTTTAAAAGAACATTTATAACATTTAGGTTACCAAGAAAAAGAGGCGTATGGACATACCCAAAAACCTCATTTTTTTCCTTGAGTATAATTTTTGCCACTGTATTGAAGAAGAAACCTAATTTTAGTTTTTAAAGCTTAAAAAACTACTCCGGGATTGAAGTCGGTATTTAAAAATGTTTCTATACAAGACGTAGTAGTTATAGTAGTTCTCGATGCAAGCAGGGCCGTAGTCAACCCTGTTGTACATTCGGGTGGTATCGTTGCCACTTTTAGTTATCTATGTATGAAACGACACCGGGCATCGAGATCATCAACAACTCCACCTCCTCTTCCACTCCACCACGACCGAATTCTCCGAAATGTACAAGTCCATGTGTGTTGTTCTTTCAGTACATGTTTCTATCTTTTAAATAATTACTGCTTCGGCCTTCCCGTTTCATTAACATCACAAAGTCACGTCTTCCGAATCTTAAACGAGCCAACAACTGTTGACTGCTTTAAAGTTATTTCCTTAAGCAAGTACTATATCAATATCAGCATAAGCTTCATCATAGGCATGATCATGTATCACAGTGGCACATGTTGCTACAAACGTTTGAATTGTAAAATTCCATACAAATTTCATACAACCTCTCTCAACCTAGAGACCAGGTACTTGTAGTTTTGTTTAATCAAACAATTTAAGTGAATTTCTAAAGATATTTAGAGATGCTTCATTGATTTTGAAATATTGGTTTGTAGTTAAAATAAGACTTTTATAGATGTTATAATCTAGTGAATTATGCTTCCGAGTAAAATAAGTAGTAGCAAAAGTACAAGAAAAGGGTGCTTTATCTGAAAGGCTAAGACTGGATGATAATGATAAGTTATTGGTAACCAATGTAGGTAGGTTCATTAAAAAATTGATGGTGATGTTGGTAGTGGCTTAGGAATAGGTACGCTACATTGGGCTTTTTGCCAAAATCCCTTTTCAACTTTCTAGGTATTCTCGAGGTGTATTTTCTCGTTGACTTGCCCTCTAGTTCTTAAAGATACGATAAGAAGATAGGAACCAAACAGCTTGAAAGTTGTCATGTACAACGATATATTTCGTAGGCATACTCTTATGCTTTATCTTACGATATAAAATATATGATGATGTTCTATAGTGGTTAGTTTGTGTGTGTGTTTAAGCAGATTTATCCTTTTAGTTTAAGATTTAATCTAAAGCACCAAGTATTCTTTGCTGCATTGAATAACACTCATGAAGGAATTTATCGTGATGTTTTCAAACTTGTGATTATCTCGATGATCCTCCTTTCCCCTGGTTCAAAGTCCCACTAGATCAAAAAATTTTATTTTTACACACCTTAATAGTCTCTCTCTCTTTACAACCGCAAAAGAGAGACATCCTGGAGGCTGCAAGGCCCATTTACAATGATGCATTCGAAAGATATAATTTCATTATTAATTACTGCCCGTAAATCTATTATATATGCCGCATGTGCTTGTTCAATGTGACGTATTGCGCTCTTTAAAATGTCCAAGATAGGCTAATACAGAATATGAAAAGTAGAAAAAAATCTTTTGAAATGTGTACAAAACATAATTTTGTCAGCTTAAGGGATTTTTGCTTTGTTTTTAAAAGCTTTACATTGCATTGGCAATGGATTTACCTTGAGGCATACAGAAAGTAGACAAGGGCGATATAGTGTGTGTTTTCGTGTTGTACACGATTCAAGTTAAGTTTTGCTAAAATCTTCACTACAAGCTTTCCTTCTTCCTCGCCTGACAACAACTTTTCACTTTGGCACAAGGCCTTTCTGATTTTGGCAACGAATTAAGAATGTTTTTACACGGATTAAAAGTTTAAAAGGCAACCCCTGGAGGAGCTTGTCTGTATATAAGATGTTTCTATGTATTCATATTTTCTATATTACTAAAAGCTTACTTTCCATTCTATATTAGCATCTTTGCTGAACATGCGTTTTTCATATTGCCTATTGGCTGGATTGAAGAACTAGCCATAAAACTTAGTTGATTTGATGACCGTGTACATTTGACAAGATAATAAGCTTCTTTAGGACATTCAATTTTCAAACAGCTTGGGTAGATTGATCCACACTGAACTTAATAAATGTTGCTATGAGCCTATAAATAAGTTTTCATCTGTAATGAACTCAGTCTTGAGTTTTCAGTTTTATAATCCATCAAAAAACTAAAAGTTGTCAATATTAGCAAATGCATTGGCAGTTGCAAAAACTAAGCTGCATTAGGAACAGTAGTTTAATCAGGGCTGACTTGATGATAAAAAAAATTGGCGACTGTTGTAAACCCATTCACAGACTTTGGCTGAGTAGTGTAGATTGACCGTAGTGTTTAAGTATGACATAAACTAAAATCCACAGAAAATACCAGTGATGATAATATGAATATGAAAGATAATGATGTTAAGTATGTGAGAGGGCGACAAGAACTATAAAAAAGCACAGTTAATAATAATAATAATATTCGCAACAAGTATTACATTTAACTTAGGGTGAGTCATCTTCGTAAGCCGGCAGTTGTATTACTTTTTTAACCAGTTACGATAAGTACAGTGAGTTTGTTCGGCACTGGTTATGTATTGGTTGTGGTGGTGTGGAAATGTACTTATTATTAGTTAGGTAATGTTGTTATGTTGGTGTGGTGTGAGTCAACGACTTTCAGCTAAAAATGAGGCGATTTTTTCTTGGATCGAATTTCGACAACAGAGCAAGAACCCATGATTTTTTTTATTTTCATGTTTCGAATTTTTTTAAGGATTGGCTTTTTGGCCCGATCTTGCTTTTTCTCCCTTTTTAGTTCAGTTAGATTAAAGGAAGATGATTCATATGAATTAAAGGATGTGTAAAGGAATGGAGTTGAGCATATTTTTCAGATTTACATATTATGTCTTTGTTTGTATAGTCTGTAGAGTCATTGTGAACATGAAATGATGCAGAGGTAGTAGTAGGAAGCTAGATGGAAATTGAGATTGAAAACAATATCTTGAATGAATTATCATCTTTTAAGGACATCTTTATCTAAAGGCTACATTAGCTACTGGAAGTTGTCTCATCGTGAGAAAAAAGATTATGTAATAATGTCATGTCACGTTTGCACATTAGGTTGGATTCGATACCTTACCAAAATTGTACATGATGTGAGAAATTATACACAGGTAAAGAAACAAGGTAGATCAAATCTGGAATGAGAGAAATCCTGATCCACCCTCGTTCTACCTGAGTTTCGTATGACATTAGTTAAGTAGAATTATATTATTTTTATTGGTACTTGTGTACTTGCAGTTTTATGTAGGGTGGTTGGTGATGATATAAAGTATGAAGTAGTCTGGTTGAGCAAGCAATTAAAAAAGCCATCTGGAGAAATTACTGATTCCTGGAGGAGATAAGCGAGTTTGTCAGTTTATACAATATTATATCATAATAGTAACATTGTAATATCCACTCACTCACAGCAAGGTGCATGCTAAAATTACATAAAAATATATATCAAGGAACGGCAAGTTTGCTCATTCAAAGTTTCTTTAGATTCTCAAGATGATGATTCGTTCATAAACCAATGGTAGTTTTTATTGTGACGAATTGAACAGGATTTGCAGTGTTATTTTAAGATGGGATTTGACACGCATTATTATCAATCTTAAAAAACGTTCGAAGATGCGGGATTTTTTTATACATATCATTGGAATGAAATCCTGGCAAACTTTACTCATTTTCTTCGAGACATTTATAGAATTTTTCGTCTTTTCACCTGTAATAAAGTACATTTTGTATAAATATGACACGCTAGTTATGAAAGGTACGATTTTTCTGGCGTATTTTAATATTCGCCTATAGTAATAATAATAAAGGTCCCACTGCCCTGCCCTGGTGCCTGGCCTGGTCTGGTCTGGACAAGCTGAAGATGACCAAGTACAAATATGGGCAAAAAATGAGCTACACGTGCACTGCACTCTCAGCCTCTAATACAATTTTGCTGTGATATTTTTCTGTTCTTAACATACCAGCATCCTCATTGAATTAAGGTGGTAATATAGTAGTAAATTAAGATGGGAATGATGTAAAAAAAACTGTTCTGCAGCCACTACTACCTGGCTACCTCATAAAAGCCAAGTCACAAACACACCCTAGGTTGTCCCTGATATCATCAAGATATTTCAAATTTTGAATTACTACTTGGGATGATTAATCACCCTTCAGTCAGTCATTTGTTGCAATTTTTTCTCCATTCATGAATCATGATAACATATTTGTGTGACCTGGGACCTTCTATCCGTAAAAAGAGCATTTCAAATGGAATCTTCTGCCTAGCTATTGAAATATATATAAAGAAAACCTTAGATTTTATCAAAACAAAATTTCAAATAACTTTGACTTTTTGGGCGAGGCTGAATATTTCATGTTTTGAAATTTTAATCAAGACGTATGTTGCTTTTTCCAGGAAGAACGCAACTTTATGAGATCAAATATCAATCCTCAGGTTGTATTTTCCATCCATACTTGTTCTCACGATCTGATAGTAGTGGTGAGTTCTTTAGTAATGTAATACGCTTTACTAATGGATTGATTACTGCTGTATGAGATTTTTTTTCATTGTAAGAACAGCATTGCAGCCAGGAAAGAAACACATATGCACCTGTTTCTTCAACTTGAGACATTCTTTGACATTTATCATCCTATCACCTAGGCTTACGTGAAGAAATTGTCGAAGTTCAGTGATTCTAGTTTACTTAATTGCAGGGTGGACTAAACCATTATAATACGTTAGAGTTATCTAACAGATTAGTAAATGATTTAGTCCAGACATAATGGAGAGTTTGAACTCTTTAATACCAACAATATTAATAATAATAATAAAACATAAAAAAATATCTAGGTAGGAACGAGTTAACTGTCGCCTGTCGACAAATCCCAAGTGATAAGTGCACACATTTAAAAATATGTGAAATTTCAGACAGGCCTTATTGCCTTTAAAAGGATAAAAATGTCATTAGACACATAGCTCTGACTTTGTTGTACATGTACATTACTTATTGGATGCCAACCAAAAGGCTTTCTTTCTATCTCTGTCTCAGTCATAAATTTTAAAAATGACTTTTTACATGCCTCATTCTAGAAGACATTTGCTTACACAAGTAAAATATTTAGCTCAAAGACAATCAGTTTGCAGAGTTAGGAGTAGCCGAAAAATAAAAGTTTTTTGGTATAGATATTATCTAAAGTGGAATAAGATTTAAAAAACCATGAAAGATCTTATTGGTCACGGGGTGATAGACTAAATAATAAAAAGAATTTATAAATAGTGTCACCCCTCTCTGTTCTTAAGTAGGTCCAATTACACTTATTATTAAAGCTTACTTATCTTAAAACAATAATATTAGTATGGAAAATAATAATAAAAATAAAATTAAAGTATGAAAGAGAGAGAGACGTGTGTGTGTGGAAATTTCAACAAAACAGATTCCTTAATATTAGTGTCAGCAACGTATCATTATTATTATTAAGTTCCTTGATAACAGATGCTATGATCTTTTGAATTTGTTTTTGCTTGAAGTAAACTAGAACAGAAATGGAATTTAACAAAAGAGCAGTCGCGAGAATGTTCTTTGATATGAGGATACAGTTGTTGTTTTATATTTTATATTCAGTAGTTTAGTAAATACAGAATTATTTGTTTGCATCGTGTCGTCGTCTTTGAAACATAAGACCTCATTGATATATATTATTATTAGAGGTCGTCATGATCCTTACTAGAACACTTTGAAAATTATGTGTTGGGATTCCGTGGTTATTATTCCTGTTGCAGTATGCGCTAAACGATTGAATAATTCTTAAGAAATTTATGAACAAAATATTAGGAATGCCGTTTTCATTTAAATATGATGATCAAAATATCTAAGGATAATAATAATAAGGCTGGGTGAAAGACCATGGCTAACCTTTGACCAAGAATTTGATCACGTTTCATACATAAAAGAATTTAATATTGAAACTTATTAACAATACAATACACACGCATCATTTCCAAGACTGGGAAACAGCAGAGTTCACACTATTACAATATTTTCTCAGCGTTTTAATTTACAGGAAATTGAAATTGTTTACATTAATTTTGCAGGTTGAGCCAAATTTAGTTGAATGAACAATGGAATAATGCCACGTAAAAATCAATAAGGTAATGATAACGATATAGAGTTTTTGTAAGGCTAGACAGAAACCTGAGATTTTTAGACTTAAAAATCATACAAGTCTTAATCAGACACTCATTATCTGTCAGACATTTGTCTCAAAATCAATCTCTTATGACGACTCAATAAATTTCCTATGGTTGATATATTCCTTGAACAATAGTTTATAATGGTAATGTCTCGTTTTTCCAAGGAAGTATTGAACTTTTTAATTGGTGTGAAAATTATCTCATCCTCGTCTCTCCCCACACTTTAAAATCTTTAAACATTTCAAGAGTTAAAGAGTAACATCGTTCTGACCGTATCTTGCTGACAGAATATTTCACCTAATTGCCAATAAATATCCCTGCCCAGGTTATGCATGACGTGTTAAATTCCTAATCATTTAGATTATTACTCGTTACAGTATTATGATAAGAATCATCCCACGTTACATTAACTAAGATCGCAAAAAACAAATAAACGACGAGGAGGCTTGGCCCTCCATACCCTTAAAATTAAAACGATTCTTTGAAAAGATGAAACAGGTAAAATCCAATTGAGCCATGTTCTAAATAAGTTCGTGTGTCTACATGTGTTATTGGTGTATTCTTAAAAATTTCATGAATGATTCCATAAAAGCGATGGCAAATAACGAATCATCTTTAGTACAGTCTTCAAACGTTTTAAAGTTTAATTAGGAACCCCCACTGACTGTGATTATGACTGAGAGTGATTTTAATCTGACAGACTAATACGACTAATACTTACTTGCATGTTGGGTTCGTAAGTGTAACGCGTTTTTCAATCGACGTGGCTACAGGACAGACCCAACCTGACCAAGACATTTTGGGAAGCTTCATCAATCACCAAATAATGCGAGTATGAATAATTTATAAATGCTTTAATAAATCCAACGAACTAATAAACTGCGTTTGTCACATAAAGTAAAATTATTTAGTGTGTGTGGTGTGAAAGTTCAATACAAACGTTTTTTCATCTTACAATTCAACAATTACAAAACTATATACACTCCCAACCTTACATATGCCTTAACAAGGGGTAAAAAGTGTGTGGGTTCATTTCATTTAAAATTTTGCTGAATGTTAAACATGTTATTGATATAAACATGTCATGTATCTGGAAATACTTTATTATTACCTACTCAGTGTAATAATAACCCCGTGGGTCTGATATTATTATCATATATTGAATGTTGAATATTTTCAATAGACACATTCTATTTGTTGTTGGTTACTCGTTGTTTAATTCTAATTGTAGAAGACTAAAGCACAATCAACAATAATCACAATGTATGTAGTAGTATGCTTTTGTATGAGTAATTGTGATTTGCATATTATTACTATTACTCCATTCTATATGTTATGTCTGCTCTAAGAAATGGAATGGTCGCCAGGACTCGTCTTTGCATTATTTATTATTATTTGATGTAGGCACTGCAACTAACTTCACAGTGCCAGCAGTACCTTAGTATATTAAATTAGGTACATATAAAAAAGTCCACACTAGTGTGTCTTTGTAATAATGGTTGCTAAAATTTTTTCCATGACTTGTTTTTTTATTAAAGATATGCCATCGTCATCTCGACTCATCACTCATTTGAATGAAATAATGATAGTGTACAATATAATATGTTCTTAGTTGCATGATTGTAATACTGTGGACTGTAATAATAATAAATGTTATGCAGTTTAATTCAATACAAAGAAAATAACAATCATAGTTATGTACATAAGTACATTATTCTGATTATACTTAACTACCTATATAGGAAATTATAATAATGTATGCAAAATCAACATGTCAACAATGGGTAATTTATCAAGTGCACAGGGTTAGAATTCAGAATTGAAACAAGAACATAAGAGTAAGGAAGAGGGGTACAAGTACAACCGTACAACTGAATGATTTTAATCAATTCAAAAATGATTACTACATGTAGAGCGAAGTGATGATACCGTAAAGGTTAATTTAAACCCTTGCTTTAACATGCCAGAATTTAAAGCATATTTATTTGTTTAATTGTTTTCAATGAACTTTAAACATGATAGTATGCATTTAATAGACCAACAGATAATGCAACTTATTCAATTCCACTGCTGTACTTAACAGTAGAGAACCCCATGGGGAATTTTCAATAAAAATGGGACTTTTATTTCGGGAGGGGGGGGGGGGTTTATTCTGATAACGCAGAGCAGCTTTTTTGTTTGGATTGGAACTTATCTCTATATTCGCACGTAAAGGTTAAAGGCAAAAGGTAAGGCTGGGATTGTTTAATAGAATCAATTTGGCATTGTAGATCTGCATGTGTATTCCATCATCATCATGTAATGAGTCATCATCATCCGATGAGTCAATAATAAGCTATCAATCAACTTTTAAGAATGATATAAACACACTTTCATCCTCTGATTTATGACTATAAAAGCTGTTTAGCTGTGGCGTAGATTAAACAAGCGGAACAAGTGGGTGGGTCCCTTTGTATCGACTAATAATAATGAGGTAAAAATTTTAAGGGGTGATCGAGTCTACACATTGAACATAAATGACACCAGCAGTCTGGGGTCATTCATTAAATATTAGAATGACCCAAGGAGTGGACGCGAGACTGAATTCAATAGTGGGTATTACATTGAAGGACTAAAGGTGGAATCCAACGCATTGAGGCAAAATGATACAGTTATATGCAAATTATAAGAAGAGACTGAAGAACACAACTTCGGGTCAAGTGAGACAGTAAGCTGAAACAGTTTCGTAATTTGTTTCATATAATTCGAAATACTTGCAAAAAGCAGTCATAGACCATTCGGATTTAAAAAATTGTTGACAATACTTTTCACCAAAGCTTCCAAACCTTTCTGAATATATTGTAGATGCCAATCTATTAGTCAATAAAGCATAGCATGGACATATTCTCATTACTACTGTATGAAAAATCATTTGCTTGAAATATCTTTTACTCGAAGAAATAAAAGATATGATCCTTTATATGCCAATGCTTCCGAGTATTAAAAAAGTATTTGAGTAAATTACCATATCAATGAGCTTCTGCTCATTTCCAGTGCCCAAAATCTCTGAAGGAACGGTCACACTTCGACGAAAAAGCCTGGGCTTCCTAAGGTCACTTGGTGTCATCCTACCCAGGGAGTCTGGGTCCACATCCACACTCTCACTTTTGAACATTTTTAACATTCTTCGTGTACAAATTCCACTCTTGTTTTTTTCCCTTCCCAACTATTGTTTTATTCGTATTATTCCTTCTTTATTGAGAATCAAATCAGAACCGAGAAATCCTTCTAAGTTGGACTAAGACTAAACTGATTTTGTTACAAAGTGATACAAAATGGCTCGTACGACTTACAAATGTTATTATTATTATATTGAGACACAACAATAGGAAGCTATAACTGCTTCCTTATCAAAATATTATTTCTTAGAAAGAAGTATGGGCATATGAGCAACTTGGCAAGAAGTTGGCAACTGCAACTGCTAAGGACAAGCTAAACACTTTGAACTTGACCAAAACTTTCAAAGGCAACTTCAACTGCTAATAATGTACGTTATTGCCTACCATTGATTGTACTTCTTTTCCTAAGAAGTGAGAACAATTGCTCATAAAACCGAATAAAATTTCAGTCAAAGTTGATCTTGAATGTCGATTGGTATCAGTATTAGCCTAATGTTTTTTTAAACTTGAGCCACTGTCTGATTTTTAAAAAGATAAGATTTAGTCATTCAACAATAATATTTGATGAAGTATAGAACCAACCTCCAAAGATTGGCAAGGAAGAGTAATCGAAATAGAATGATAGTCTCACCAACCACATTCAATAGCTAAATCACAACTAGCCTAAGATAATCTTATTACGTAGTCCAAATGGAAGAATCAGAGTATTGGCAGTATTATAAATTTTACAAGTTTCTATTGTCCTTATCCCTAATGTTTTCTATTGTTGTGATGATAATGCATATAGCTCATGGTGAAAACGATTATTTTGACTTGTCTGTCTGTGTACTAAACCTACTAGAATTTGTATACAACCTACAAGAATTTACAAATATTTCTATATATGACAAATATGAGTAATAGAACAATTGCAACTGCAATGTTGATCTTGATGGCGATGATCTCTTAAAAAGTCTTGAAGACACTCGAACAGTAAAATTGCAACTGAGGAGGTTGATGATGATGATAACTGCATTTTCTTGAATTGAAGATGAAATTCAATGAGTCACAATCAGTCCAAGTTGTATTGTTGGTGGATGGGGTCCATCCATAGTTTTGACTTATGTTCTTTTCTGATTATTAATGAATTTGGATATTTCAATCACCACACAAGACACAAGATTCTTGCTGACTTAAACCAAACGGCTTGCCACTATCTATACTACCACAAACTTGTCTGTTTCTGACACTGGTGGTGATCTTTTATTGTTACTTCAGTTAAATATTGCTCTTGGGTGAGCAACAATTTTGATTTGATGTAATAATATTTGACCTAAGGCCCTTGAATATTAATTTTTAACGGTGGTGGTGGTAATATCTTTGGTATGTATGAGTGATGTATTTTCATTGTTGTAGGTAATTCACTACAATTGAAAAAAGTACATGTCAAACCACCTGAAGAAATTCGTAACTTTTTTCTTACTCTTGAGTTTAAGAGGTGACTCAACGGATCTGAAGAACTTTGAGTACTTTGAATTTCAAACAATTAGTTTTTATTTTCTTTTGTTTCCTATCAAATTAAAACTATCGTAAAAAGTTATTAGACAAGATCGTTTTTATGATTTTTACTTGAACTTTCTTATTTTCAGATGAACTCATGAGTCTTGTTTCTCAAGACAGAGCATTTAGGTTTCTGGACAAATTATTATTGTGGTCTCGGCAGATATGTGAATAGGGAACAGTACATATTTATGATTGCTTTTTTTGGATGTATCAAACAAGGAGATAAGGGCTGGCTGAGATGATGATGAATGAATTTGGGAGGTGGAAAATGTAACGATCGTTGATTGTAAAGTTAAAAAAAAATGATTGGGATGATCTTGAAGGAAATGTATGATCGTGAACTGAATGAAGGGAAGATTAAGCAAGGATTGTAAAGTATTTGGGTAGTAAGGTGATGCTGATGGCGTGCCAATGATGATGATCCACCCAGCTTGGATTTTACAGAACCATCAAACCCAAATCAATTACTTTGTTAATGATGATGATGAAAACGATGATGACGTTGATTATTATTGTGGTGATGATGATGATTACGACCGTGTGCTAGCTATCACTCTACTACTGGTTCAAGTAATACTGATAGTATAGTGGATAGAACCATGAGGATGGTTAAAATCGTAAAAAAATTAGCACTAAAAGGCAGAATAGGTAGTAGGAGAAGTCAGTAGTAAAGTATCTTTGACATTTTCTATAGATTTGATCGAACGTATTATTATTATTGTAATACTAGCAATCGCTTTGATCGAGTTTGATTCAATTGGGTGTTCAAGGATTTTTCCTATAAAAGACAGTAGTTCATTAGAATAAATGTAATATTATCAGATCTGTTCAATTTCACAAAGACGTTATAAAAAATATTTTGAGGGAAGAGAGCATTCTTAAACTATTGGGATCATTTGTATGTTTTTAAATATTTATTTTATAATAAAAGTTGTTAAGCCACAAACTAGTGTTTTTCCCCTGATAACTAGGAACATTTTCAAAATAGTAAATGAAGCCAAAATTATTCCTTTCTTGATATTATTGAATTTGATTGCTAAGTGCCAAAATAATGGAATGAATCGACTGGTATCATCATTCTAGAATTGACTAATTGTCCACAGACTGAAGTAATGAGTAAATGATTTTTTCACGAGAAAGAATTTGTTAGCACAGAGTACAGTAGTTTAAAAATTAAGAACCTTTTAAAATTAATGTTAAGTGAGTTAAAAAAAATCAAAAAACGTTAAACAAATTATTCGATACGGTCATCCATCTTAGAAACCAGATTTGGCAAAGGTGCCCTTCCTTTTCTAACCAACTTCAAATATTGACTCAAAACAATCAAATCTTAATATTGGTTAAAGAATGTTCTCTTCATGAATTCCAATTCAGCTGCATTTTTTATTTAAAAAAGAACAAACAAAATCCTACTGTAAAATTAAAATGATAAAAAAGTCTCTCTATCACACAAAGCTAAGGCAATACATGTAAGGTTGAAATTGTTAATGATTTAAGTTAAATAGAAACAAGTTTTTGGGTGGATTTTAGTCTGAATCCAAAATATAAAATGTATTGACTTGCCACAACAAGTATGTCTCTAATTAAAGAAACGTGATTAGAATGTAAATGCCAATTTTTAATTGAAATCAGTCCCCTATTATATTCCGACTTTGCTACTTATCTCACTCTAACTACGCTTTTGTAAAAACAAATCTCAAACAATCCATCCCAGTCAAAAGATATAGTGTAATAAATAACTTCTTACTTTTATATTTTTATTTTATTGCGAACTTCTTTGAAAACCTCAAGATTTTAAATTGGACTAAACTCCATGAATGAAAATTCACTGATAAAGAACGTTTATGACTTTTCGTCATAACTTGAGAATTGACAAGAAAACGCCGACAAAAGATTTGATTTATGAGTAAAAGTTTGAGAATGAAAGCAAAATGCATATTTGTGTGTGAAATCCCCTTCTATTTCGACAGTTTTTGCTAAAATAAAACTAAACGAGGCATAACAAGTCCCTAAATCATTTTATAAGGTGAAATTACTTGAATCCAGAAAGTGTTTGGTACTTGTGGTAAATGTATGATGTGGATTTATTATGGATGTCGATGGTGATCAAGAACTCTCCAGTTTATTTGCAATTAGAGGTTTTTATGTGCCCAAAGGATACTAAAAATCAGCTCACAAAAGAATCATACAAAGCAAAATGTTTTAAAAAAATTGAAAAAATTAGACTACGTTGTTCTTTGTCATAATATAATGAAAATATAAAAAACCCTTGGGTTGTTCATTAAGCCCAAAGGAGTTTTTCGTTTTTATATTTAATATATTTTATGTATTATTACATTATACATTTAATACAAGATTTTCTTTTTTTGATTTTTATGACCCTAGCTTTACTCAAGTTCTAAACTGACTATAATGGAATTTCTGTACATGAGAAAAAATTAACATCACAATAACAGCTCTTCCAGATTTATAGTCTAGTTTAGCAGCATGAAAAGGCTATTGTGATTTGGTGATGATATTTAATTTAATGTACTTGGCTTGTTTAGTTGCCTTCAGCAGCAGCATGCAAGCTGTGTGCTTAAAAAAATTTGCTTTGCAATCTTTCTATTGGTTTCTTTAGGAGGATTTATAGGATTTTACACTGGGTATATTACATGCTTTGAGGTTTGAAATTTTATTAAGATAATATAAGATCGTGTGTGTGGTGTAAGCTTTGAAATCACCTCGTACTCGCCTCGTCAAGGTATTTTTACTTCCTAGGGTTATTCTGTTTTATACAGTGAATTGGATTAGGTTTGTAATAATAATAATGTAACGCCTGACTTGCTGACATTACTTCTTTGGTTTACGACAATTTTAATGAGCCCATCTCTGTGGGTTTATTGGTCAACCTACCTGTTCGGCTTTGTACTTGTCTGAATTCTCATAAGGAATCTGTTATTTGTGATTGCAATGAAAATGTCAACCTAATTTTATGACAGGACGGGTAAACGTTAGACTCCTTCGTTACGATTTTAGCATTAAATTAATATGATACGTATGTAGGGTTATTTTTTAATTTGAATTCAAACTAAGGCAATCATGCCAATTCCATGGGTTATGATATTATAGATATTATAATAATAACGTAACGTTGTGAGTAGAGAGTAGTAATCTAATTTAAATCAAATTCTAGATATTATCTTGAGACCGACTAGGATAATAATGGTAATAATAGTAATATATATTTATAACGCGTTTCTACCTAATTCGTTATTAGGAAATCTACCCTAGGTGGTTTTATTACTTCATGGGACATTTTTAACAGTTAAATTCGTATAACGACTTTACTTCAACTCATAAATATAATAGTTTTGAAGTCTGAGAGTTGAGATAGCCTTTTTAAAATGCTTCTGTTAATTCTTTATTTTTCTCTGTGTGTAATGTACCAAATCTGTATTACCTTTTAAAGTCCTGTACTTTGTATGACGAAGACAATCCATTGAAGTTTTATCTAATCCTTGCCATTTTAAACCTGTATCTGATATTTAAGTATGTAACAATAATACAACCATTAATAAATTATTTAATAAAAGTGGACCGAAATTTCTTAGGTGCTACACGATTGCAAAATTGAATAACAATTATCAACCAATGTTTTGCCTTTGTTGTTTAATAATTAAAACTTTTAAGTACTATTCCGTTTTCCATAATTAAATTTACAGTGAGGATTTTTAACTTAAAAATGCAACAGAACTCATTTGTAAATTGTAATACATTTTAAACCTTAAAAAATTCATTACTTTTGAGCCTTCCAAGAAGTGCTGAAATTTTATTACACTGTTATTTAATGCTGACAGGTGAGAAACACACTACACACCGCAATAGCTGTCCATAGTCAGGGCAAAGCTTTCTTTCAAGAAGGTAACTTAAGCCAACTCAAAGTAAATCATAATATTAATGGTACACAATATTATTTGCAATAGAATGCTAATAAAGTGGCAGCGTTTCCAGTTGATCATTTTACAAGTACCTTAACACACATTATGGTACATCACTTGCCAATTTATCACCGGATTGACTTCTACCTCTAAAACTTCACTTTGCCAACAACCCTACCATCCTAAGTAGAAAGTCATCAGAAGAAATTCCTGATTCTTTGTATAAAGTTATTTCATAAATTAAATAGGGCTTTTCACTTCAAATTTTGCAAAGTTAATGGTATAATTCAACACTAAAAGCAATTTTGGATTTATTACACCTTGCACTTTTGAACATTTAAGGCCAGCAGATGTAAAAGTTCACTACTAAAAGAATTAAATATAAGAAGTGGTAAGAGTGGTGTCTGATGGCAAACTGAGGATGAGAATCAAGGATTGGATTATTATTATGGTCCTCCTTCCTAAGTCAAGTAAAGAGGGATGATGGAACAGAAACGACTTTTTAGAACTCTTTAAAGAGGTTAGCAAGCAAAGTAACAAGTAGCATCGTCGAAGATCGAGAAGAGGGATCTTTTCAAGCTTGTTGTTCCTATTCCAAGTTGACTTTTATAAAATGATACGAAGGAGATTCCTCTCAAGCTCTTTCTTTCCAAAAAGTCTCAAAGCAGTTTATTTTATACTTTAAGAAGTTATAAGCATCACATCGTGTCTTATAGTTACGTCTCTCTAAAAGTGGCTATCCAATGTGATGCCATGAGTTAAATGAATAAACCCGTAATAAATAAATACTTTGCGATGAGAGAGAGAAGATGTATTTTACACTTGTACTCTCATCTTCTTTTACTAGTTGCTATTAGTAGTTGCATTTTATATGAGATGAGATTTTTATATCAAAATCTTACATGAGGTTCCTTACCTCGCATACTAGACACTTGGAGAATGTACTGATGTTGTATTGGAAACTGCAAATAGGGTACGGTAAGATGCAATATGCCACTTGGAAAGTTAACTAACTACAGGGAATAATAATATTGTAATATAGAAAGAAAGATCAATCCAAAGAAGAAGGAGAAGGGTACTATTGGAGTTGGCATCACCATCATCAACAACATCATGATGATCATCATTATGGGATGGTGCGTGGTGGTTATGGTAGTGGTATACTGACACTCTTAAAATAGATTTGGCTTTCTTCGATTTTAACTATAAGATTCATTATCAGTATCAAAGTGATAGGTGGACTGGATTTTACTTTGGATGTTTAATATTTCATTATTTTTGTTGATTTTTGCTTACTTGGAAAGTCATTCAAGTATACAGTTTAGTTATGAAATTGTTGGAGTTACTGCATGAAAATGTAATTGGTACATGGTATATATATTTCTTATTGAATTTGTAGTAGGTCAGATGCGGTGTGGTGTCATTTGGACGAAACATTTTTGACGAAAATTTTCGCCGAATTTTTTCCATAAGTAATTTTTGACTAGTCATTTCGGCGAAACGATTTTTATGCATGCAAGTCATTTGGACGAAAAGATATAAAACGCCAAAATAATCAAAATAAGAGTATTTTAGTAGTCATCAAAATCTAAACATTGATCACAAGTCGTCTAGATTGCATCTAAACACTAAAGCATCTTACAAATTCAATGGAATTCACGAATGGAAGAACATTCATTGTAATGAATTCGGGAAGACGATAAAGTTGAAACAACCAAACAAACAAACAATCAAATTAATCAGGTTCGAAAGACTAATCAGGTACTATTTTCATGAGGTAAATAATTAGGAAGCCAAACTAAATAGAAATTCTGGTAATAAATAACAGAATTAGCATAAAAATATAACGCTGTAATGAATTTTTACAATTTTCGATTTTTCGTCCAAATGACCGAAATTCTAAAAAAATCATTCGTCCAAATGACCCGACCCCGTCAGATGCTTCTGATTTTTTTTACATTATGCCAAATTGTAATGCAATAAATCGTTGTTATAGACCGGCAATGTCAGGGCTATTGATCTAAATGTAGCTGGAATATTTATTGGATGGCTTGAATAACGTATTTTTAAGTAGGCGAAGGGAGTCTTCAGCTGTATTTAAAAATTAAGGTTATTATTAATAATATATTGCAGCGGTGAAAGTGCAATTTTGTACGTGTTGATGATAAAATTACATGTCAGTTTGTCCTAAAACAAACTCACTCAAAGGGAAGACGGATTCTGTGAACTTCGTAAATATATAAGAATGCCCAGATGTAATGAATTGCAATTGCAAAGGATATAATTATCCTTAAAACAACAACAGTTAAGTGAGCCAAAGTCAACTAAAACTATTAAATCTTCTTGCATCCATCTCAAGTAACAAATAGCAGCAAATGAAACTAAAGCCACATTCACCATAGTCAACAATATAATTTGTACATTCTGATCTTTTCTCTACATTCTTGATGGGTCGGGTCGAAAATCGAATGGTAAAAGTTTGGAAATTTTATTTGGAACAGAATCAAGACATTAAATCTTCGGGAAAGTTACACCATTCGACAATTTAATGCACAATATCATCTATAATATGTAATATAAAATAGTTAGAAATTTATTGAAGGATAGGTATGGAAATTCTTATCCATAAATACTAAATACTTTTACGCAATTCTACCGTTGATGCTTTTGCATTCATCATTATTCTTGATGACCTATAATTATTTAAGTGTTTAAAAATTGACGTAAATGCGTGAAATGAAATTTCAATAATGAAAGCATGTCCACCCGATGCTAAACAGACCTAAGGCGTAAATACGTTTCACTAATACAATTTTCTGGAACGTCTGGAAGTCTCATCACATCCCATTCCAAAAATAGTTTAATTTTTTCACCTAAAAACAACCAATTACCACCGAATGACAACATAAGTTGGCAAATATGTAGGAGGGTATGATAAAAGTAGTTACACTTGAAGGAAAAAAAAGCACAAAATGACACATCAAGACGAATACTCTCATTTCAAGATGAGACTAAGTTAATGACTCAGAAATGAAAACGAAAGGCTTCAATGTCGTGCCACCAAAAGAGAGAAAGTCAGTGATAAGTGGAACCTTTCAGTCCTTTTTACTATACCGTCCACCATGTGGTGCCATACCACAGGGTTTCAAGGTAATCATAATCAGGACGGGAAATTGATTAGATCTCCTAATTAAGATGTAGCGTTAAGAAGTCAAAGCATTTCTGACAGTAAGCGAAGTGCAACTAACAACTTCTTTAAGAATTGTTTCGAAATGTAGCAAAGAACTCAAGGATATTCTTCTTGCTATTACATAATGACAGCGTTTTTAAGGAAATGTACCGATCATAAGAGATAAAATCTTGTTTGTGTCGACGAATTTGTTTGTCCCAGATTTTTAGTGGGATTTCTATAGAAATCTTGTCATCCTTTGAACAGTTAAATTGTTGAGGATGTATGATGTACCAGTAGAAGAAGAGATAGATACACACGACTATCGAACTCGACACGACCCCCGACGATCCGACACCGCACCGGTAAAAAATGTAGAATGCAAGGTGACGACCCGATGGGATGAATCACAACTTTGCTAATCTCTCTTGGGAGAAAAAATACTAACTTGTGTAGTACTGAAGGCATGAACGGACTTGGAAACTTGGATCTTCCACTGTCCCTACTACTACTATCTTTACAATATACTAGAACTGTGGCAAAAGCAGTACAACTTTAAATTCAGTACAACTTTAAACTTTATATGTGCTTTTAAAAATCAACTACAGTAGTAAAATTTTCTAGTTATAAATCGACTAGTAATAATGTTGTAAGGATTTGGCTTCAATTATATGTGTACATAGTCATGGCTTACTTTTAAGGTTAAAAGGTGGGTTGATAGATGATTCAAAATGCAAAATATTTTTCGAATTACCTACTTTTATACTAGACACCCGGGTAGAGCAAGTTCATAAGGGTGATAAGACGTTTTTCTTGTGGGTATGCACTATGTAGAGCTAATCATTCACATTGCCTTGCATTTAATCTAAATAATGGTGGGTTCAATCGACCTTAAAGGTCATCTTATAGTTAGTCAGACTTTTCAAGAGAAATTCATTTTTGTCATTTCAATGCAATGCCATAGTCAAGACTAGATTTTTTACCCAAAATTCGTTTCTTAATGTTTATTGTGAATTGTAGTCGGGCTACGTGGTGGATTAGAAAAACTCCCAGAGTTTACAAGAAATTTCTCTAATTTCAATTGGTATGAATTCAAAATAAAAAAAAACTTGCAGTCGATTTTATTTGAGTTACCCAAATCGGATTTGAGAATGCATTTAAAAATCATTTACTCAGGAAACGTGAGAATTTCACTTCCTGCAAAAATATTCCACTTGAATATAAATCCACCACGCACTCCTATACATTTATTTGATCTCTTATGCAAATTTAAACCTCACCCACTACCATAGT
The DNA here is from genome assembly GCA_034698605.1 of Isotoma decorata. NCBI lineage: Eukaryota > Metazoa > Arthropoda > Collembola > Entomobryomorpha > Isotomidae > Isotoma > Isotoma decorata. The sequence continues at coordinate 22,094 of JAQGBU010000302.1, forward strand.
CCCAGTCACTAAATTTGCCTCACAAGTATCACGTACAGTATTGCATTTTGATGCACAAGGATGCAATCTTCTTTTCTATGATTATGCAATCGAAAGTCAAGTGGATTATTTTAAGGACAAAATGTGACGCAAATTTCAATGCAATTTATACTCAAAGATAAGTAAGTACATCACGTCATTTTCATTCATTCCTCGAATGCATTAACCTTTATTTAGTTTATTTTTTACCGTTCCTTTCGCAAATATCCTGATTCCTGAAATTTTGAATTACTAACTATAAGCATAAAAATAAGGAAATAGCACTAATGTTATCTAAGCTATTTGCAATGTGTGTACCAAGAATTACTCGAACTCCTACTTATAAACCTTGTGTTGGGTGGAGAGAGTTGTGAAAGGCTTTTTCTAATAACCAGTGTGTACAAATTCTGAGAAAAGACACATCCTTGTGTAGTGTAGTGCCTTGACTTGTGACATTAATACTGCTCTTGGCCAAAAAAAATTTAGTTACATGTACATGTCTTCAGATAATAGTAATGCTCTACAGTATATACTTATTTTATAGTATTATATGAATGAATGGAATAGGATGAATTTAGTTTGGTATGTTGGCTGTAAAAAAAAATGACTAGTTTACGATGACATTTCTAGAATCCACAGTCATTTTACGGTTGTTCCGTCCTGGCACTAAATATTTCGCGACAAGATAATCCTAATCCTACTTCCTTTCTTATAGATATTTTATTATCAGCATTAATATTATTTTTATTGTGTACCAAGTTCGAACAATCTTAATTTCATGTAAAAAAAATCTCCCTTAATCCTGAGAAGCTTCTTTGACAATGATTCAAAAAGTATTCGTGAATAAATTCTATTTTCAAAGCTTAGAGAACTTAATAGTTAAAATTTTTCGACTACGCAAAAATAAATTGTAAGTATATTATAATGCAATGGGTCAACAATCAATTAATCAATACGGGCCTAATTAAAGCTGTATCCTTTCTCATGAATATATTTGTTTCATTAGTAAAAAATAAAACATAACTTCTTTAAATTTTTAAATCTGACCGACGCGATGTTTGATTTACGTGTGGTTTTACGTGAGGTGAGGTAAGATAATTTTTGAAAATGTTATGAAAGTTAACCCTAAGGTTGTATTTTTTGGTCAGGTTCATCTTTATCCCATAATATCAGAGATGAGTGTGATAGAGAAAGAAAATCGGTTGAACTCGTAAAAAATGGCCACGTTGACGTTTTAGAATATTACATACAATCCATAATCCATATTCTGTCCGTTCTGGATATTATAATAGTTCATTTTGTATAATGTATGCATGTGTTTGTGTTACAATAACATTTTTACTTAAATTTAATACTGAATGGATTGACTTGAGGCTTTGCTTTTTTTTTGCTGACCCTGAGATTATTATTTTTGTTAGAAAAGAGCAACTCCACCCTTTCTCCTGGTCTAGTCTGTCTGGTCAAGCCGAAGTTGAAATAAAATCCGCCCCACAAATACACACAATTACATTTTAGAAAAAAATAATTGTATTCAAATAATATACAGTGTGGTTCTTCAGATCACAGTGTATTAGTGTATATGGATGAAAAAAATGTAACTAATCACATAATCTATTTAATAATAATGAAGCTTTTACTTGTTAAGACCGAAATTGAAATAACCTGAAAGTTGTAATAACTCAAATTTTTGTTATAAAAAGTTTTGTCGGTCGGGATTGGCGTTTCTATCTTTACAAATGTCAGCAAATTAATTGCATTATAAATCACTTTGAAGTTCAGGGCTTCCATGCAAAATTGACTGTCGTTTTGAGCAATCTCATTTTTGTAAATTGCTATTGCTTTGGAAAATATTTGCACGAAAATATTATGACAGCTCAATTTAAATATTGTGAATTTTAAATTATCCTTAAGTTATAAGGCACAAATTCATTGTAAATGAATGAAATTGTAATGGAGGTTACAAGAAACATAAGATATTTACTGAACAAGTTTAAAAATATGATGAACTGAAACACAGCCGTTGGTACAAATTATCATTTTTTTAACTCACGCTCACATATTTTTTATTTAAAAAAAAAATTCCAATTATGGATCACCAAACATTAAATACGGTATTGCACGGGGGAGAAATACAAAAAACCTTTACCAGACACATCCTTATGCAAACAAAAGGCTCGGTCATCTACCAGGTCAACATCCAATAGTTATAAGTTGTCATGTATTATTTTGCATGCGAATGAGTTCAAATTCAAACGGATATAATTTATTCAATAATAATAATAATACCACACTGCTATAGGGTCACAGGTAGTAAAACAAAGAAGAATTGCTTGAAGGCATGGCCAAATATGCATAATTCCTCTATTGTATTAAACAAATAATAACAACAAATGAGCAAATCACTTGTTACAAATCAAAGGTAAAAAAATTATATCATACGGGCTGGCAGGAACTACCTGTTGCCTTAAGCATTATCATCATTTGTAAAGAATCCAGATAGAATCACATATACATTATCAAATTAAGAATCGGCATTTCATACTTGAATTCAAAGATGATGATTTAATTCAAATATACGTTCATCGTGTTTACATCAACTTGAAAACGGATTTAGGTAAAAATACAAGAGATAATTTAAGGGTGCATTGAATCTAATGACGGGGTTTAATATTATAGTACAACAGAATAAACTGCACGCAACAAAAACAATCCATACACCTGAACATTAAGCTAATATTCGGAATCAAACCCAGGTTGGTCATTTCCATTTCACTCGGCATGGATAAAGATGAAATGAGCCTACATCATAATAATAATAATAATAATAAAGTGTAAAAAGCTGAAAAGTTGATACTCTATTGCAGTCAACCAGTGCAGCAGTTAATGATAGTATAATCTTTTGTGTGTAATAATAATAATAATGATTTTGGATGGACACCAAAAGACTCTACTCTGAGATGAACTAAGTACCGACGTAAGATGAGTATCATTTTAAAACCTAAGAGATATTTTACTATGATTATCCAACCGGGGAATGCCATCGTTGTAGGTATCCTCAGATACACTATCATCATTATTATCATCATGGAGGATGGATCGAGAAAGATTAGTTGAATTGATGAAACCTGACACCACGATTAAAGTTGATGATAGAGGGATTTACATTACACTATTCCATCCTCACTGAATATCCAATACATTATTTCTCCAAGCTATTTTTTATTTTATTTTTTTATTTAGCCTTTAGTTGCCTTATGTTAAGGATAAATTACTTTTAGCTTAAGATTCTATCAGGAATATACATTAAAATCATCAGCATATATTTTTACAAGAATCAAAAGGACCTGCTGTGTTCACGCTTACTTATAACATGTCAACCTGCATGAGTTCGTAAAAGAGAGGTGACCAACTCAACAAACCATGGTGGAGTAGATATTATCTTTTAAAGATTTTATTTTTTTTTTAATTTAAACGGAAAATAACTAGCTTATAGAATAAGTCGCAAACACACAGGTTTTCGCTGACATTTAGAGATATTAATTAAAATTAAAAGTCTTTGTAAACTTGAAGCCAAAAGTGTTTGAGTACTGATGATGGACTGGACTGACATATAATATGACACCAAGAACAACGAAACACAACCATGTAGAATTTAATGAATGCAAAATGCAGTAAAATACTGACATAACACAGGTTAACAATCAAGACTAGAGAGAGAAAGACAGGTATTTAGCATCTATTTATTTGTAAATGATAGCGCAATTTGCAATATAATTTTTTTTCTTCTTGGAAATTAATAGTCTTAGATTTTCCACAAAGATCTTGCATGATGATTAGTATTATTATTTTACTTTATTAATGTACAATTGTTAAAGGTCATGACATGGTGGTATGCTGGTGGTACGTACTGATGGACAGCATATAGGTATGGATCTATTATATTTGAGTGGCCTCCCTTGGAGTTCCAGCTCTTTTCTAGGTTCTACTACTGCCATAACACCACCATACCAGACCAACCACACATTTGAACCCCATCGTTTTTTATCTTAATTGAAATTGTTTTTCTTAAATTACTAGCCTGTCTTTGTTCCGTAGTTTCAAGATTTAAAAAAGATTTGTTTTAGCAATCATGACAGGCATTTAGGAAAATAAACTAAAAATTCAATTTTCTTTTGAAAAGCTGAATTTTGCTGTTGTGGTCTACGAATGGAATTAAAATATACTCTTGTGTTACAGCAAGATTTCAAGGTGAGAGTGGGCCAGAAAATAGAAAATAGAATTTAATAAGCTTTTAACTCTGGAAGGAAAGGAAGATTTGGGAGAATTTCTTTTTAGATGGACTTTAAAAAAGTCAAAATGCAATACTAATAGCTTGTCATAGTTTTATATTATGCATAATTGTAATTACTTAAGCAGTGATAAGAGAAATAAGGAGGGTGTGAAATACAAATGACCTGCTGTGCATCATATTAAAAACTACCAACGTAATATGTAAACACTTACACACCCAGTAATGTTTTATTCAGTTTTGTATGGGTTGTTTTAAGGTGGCATTGTGATAGACAGAAGGTGATGGAGAGAAAGTAAGCAAAGGGTCTCATTTTTCAAATCAGAGTTTGACAATCTTTGACTGATGGGTTTTGGAAATTGTTTTATATTCATTTTTGAAATTTGAACTGATTTTTTCAAGATTACTTAAATATAGTTGTTGCAAAAGGCAATTTTTTTCTAACGTTTTTAGGCTTGCCTTCTCTCCTTTCAATCAAAAATATATTCCTAGGTTTCTTTATCCTTAAAAATGTCTATACTCCTTTGTAAAAAGTCTACATGATTTCCAGCAAATGGAAAATGAGAGAAAGATACCATATTTTGCAAAATAATTCGATAGTATAAAATATTATTTAATTCCTTAAAAGTTTTTAATAAAACTTTAAAAGAATCAAAAAGCTGTACAATTATACCTGTCTGTAAAATGCAAAATATGGAAGTAAAAGATATTGGCAATTCAAACATGAACCTTATCATCATAAAATCATCACCTTACTAATAATCTTTGTATATATCATGTCATAACATAATCACACTTATATACTACAGTTTCAGTACTTATGCACTGAAAACGAATGTACAATTTGCACTTGGAAGGTGCTGACTTAACACTGTATTTCCCTTTAAGATGTCTACAAATGGACTAATAAGAGCAATAAAACCCACTCTTCAGTCCCTACCATTATTACTAAAAGTGTTGTTCATACTTACTTAGAAGTTAAGATTAGTTTAAAGTTAGATATAAAAGTTTCTCCAATGCTAATACTAATGATGATAATAATATTGTAGTAGTAATAAAATGATTTCTTAGAATGTCTGATACACACCAAGATTATTGGAACAAAACACCCAAAACTTGTGTTATTTTCTTGCAATCTCAATCTCAAAAACAACAACTCCTTCTTCTTCTTCCTTCTTTATGTTACAAACTCTTTACGCCTACATGCCAGCCAAAGGAGTAATAACGACGACATACCATTTCCATTTAAACTTCGAACTTTGAGAATGAATTAGACTTTTCTTTAGCATTCATCTACATTGTACACAAGAAGGTAATATAATATTATTATTATAAGTAAGTCTAACCAGTTTTTCATTCCGTTGGATTTGGATCTCTGGTTGAATTGAGGGGTCTAGTGTTTGCCTTGTGAAGTGAAGCAAAAATAATGATGTGACCCAACAAGAATAGATGGATAGATGCAAATAGAAATTTCTGCAAGGAACAAGATCTTTCCAGAAATTTCCTTTGACTTTAATATGAGATGATTCAAACAATTTTTAACTTTGCTGTTGTTATTTTCATTACTGACTCATTTCATTACGCCTATTTGGTGTTTTATGATTTTCTTTATGTTTAAAGTTCAGGCGAAAAAGGTAAAGAGTTTCAGTTTCTGATTTGATATGCAAATGCCGAGTTTTTTTGGTTATTTTTAAACTAACATAAATTTGGTTGTACATTATTACAGTTTTTTTCTCCAAAGTCTCAGAAATGAACTTTGGAAAGATTCATCATTTATGACTTTAATAAAATAAATTAATAATGAATATGCAGTGCAGTTCAGATGCTATATGAATTAGCTGATGTTCTTGCCCCATGAAGAACTTCATTGGAAGTCACAATTAAAAAAGTAAAAATATTTACAGTGAAAGGACAAGACGGTATAAGGTGTGATATGCTGACATGTCAAAAACACCATAAGTAGATCGATCAATTCTTCCAGTCATTGAGAGAATGTGGATCAACTGACAAAATGTATTTAATTCTAAGAAGTTTTCTCTTGGCAGACATAAACCAGATATCAAAGTAAAAATAAAAAATTCCAACACTAAAAGTTGACACGAATCAGTAAAAGTCTGCAGCGGCTTCTTTCCTCATAGCATTTGAAGATGAAGACGATGATTATTGTCTTTATTGTCAATGTTGACGAGTGTCATGTCAAATAAATTGTAAAGTCAACCAACTACGCGTTAGCTGAACCATATCTGATAGATTAGGTAATTTTTATTGCCCTCACTCACTCATTCCCAGTCACAATGAGAGCTCACCTACTCATTTAAAAATTGCATTCTGTGTTGATTTAGATAGTAATTATTTAATAACGTCGTCAGGACCAGATAAGATATTCTGCTATATTCAGTCCTTTTATTATTTTAATTTCAAATTCCATCTTGACCCTGTTTATGCACTTTTGGCCAATTAGTCCGCCCAGCCCTTGATGGGACAGCCCACACATAGTGAAAGAAATGAAAAATTATCAATGATTACTGCCGACTCTTCAACTCTTCACTCTTACAACTGCAGACTTGTAATAATTAAGGACATACATACAGTTATTAATTGACCAATTACAATTTTTTACAGGAGTAGAAGCAGCATTTCATGCATCCAGTCCAAATTAGAATTTAACTTCTAATAATACAAAACCAATCTGGGATCAAGGACATTGACAGGTCATTTAAAGACGAAATTATTCTACTTCTGGCTTATACATTACATGGTAGTGGTGGTGCTGTGGAAATTTTAAAGTTAGCAGTAGTGGTTCAGTATCGTGTTCATAAAATTATATCCTATAAATATGTTGGTAGTCAACCAATCAGCAACTTTAAATTGATGCATTTTGCTTGCAAAAATTTTCCGTAAAATTTATCTCTTTCTGTCATTGAAACAATTATGTATGCTTATCTATCTTACTTGAATGTATTTTCGTTGTAAGAAGATCATGATTTTTGACTTAAGAATTTGCTAGTTGATTGAAGAAGACAAGAAACGTGCGAATCACACACACCTTCAATTATTTGATGGCTACGCTACGTGGTAGTTTGATAGGCAGCCTGAAGTAGTTTGTTAGTTAGGAACTGTTAAATGAATGTAATTAACAAAGGAATCGAAATTGCCTGAAATTAACTACGATGAATAGCGAAGAACCCAACTCTTCACATTGTAATGGATTTTAATACATGGGACATATTATGTAGGATATGAAGAGATCAGGAGTCTTTTAATATATACTTTTACGTGTTAATAAATTTATCTTTAAAAACAAGAAAGACAGGAATTCATTCATCCAACGCAGAAAACAATTTTCTGCATTTTTCATTAGTAAACGAAGAAATAACATTGAAAAGTAAGGTTGGTTTGATAAATACTCAGCAACCCTTGAGTTTAAACTTTTTTTACAGAAGTAAAAAGTCTCTTTTGCTAATTGTATTGAAATAATAAATGCGAAGATAGCTTTCAATAAAAACATTAATATAATAATATAATTATGTTCATCATACTTTATGATAAGACATTTAAGAACAATTTTTTAAGCTGATTACAAGAAATAATCATATAATGAGTAAAGCTCTGAGTTGATTTACTTGTTTTGGATTAATTTTAAAACTTAACATTCCAAAACCATAAATAATTTTTCTGTTTACAAAAACCTTTCTTAACAACATGATAGAATCGTAATAGACAGTTGCTTCGTTTAATAGTCAAAGCCACATTTAAATTACATTGCCCTTTAAAAGAATCCATGTAAGAGTTTGATTTGTTTAAACCTCTCTTTTTGAAATTCATAATCGTTAAAATAATATTTGCATTAGCAAGTATGTATGCATCTGGATTTTGTTTTATCATCCACAAAATATTTTAGATAAGACTACCATGTCCCATCCGCTTAACTTTATTGACCGACAGAAGTAGAGCCAAGTTTATTATGAGAATTCATTACAGAAATGTAATATTTGCAGAATACAAAATTCCACCTTATTTAATATGTCAATAAAATTACTGCGTCTCATCTTGACCTTTTGATTGCATTTAGTTAAGTAAATGTGACAACTGTCACGTTTATCCGTAATATTTTTAGCTTTCTCCTATCATAAAAAATGAAGGATTCTGATTTAGTACTCTTAGTTCTTATCTATATTTGCCTAACATATACTATTTATGTTTATTACTTGTTGCGGACAACAACGTTTTAATAAGAAGCTACTTAAGAGATAAAAAAAGAAACATCCAGGCGGCTCTTGACCTTTATGCATGTGTAAATGAGTCTAAAAGCTCTGGATAATTAAAATATAAGCTAGAATTAGTATTTCAGAGTTAAAAAAATAATACTTTCTTACCTTGTTATTCGCATGGAGAACCATTAGTTCGTTTGCAAGGTTGGTTGTTGTGTTGAGGGAGTTTAATGTTGACAAATCTTCTGTTGTAATCGGTTCAAAATCCTGGAGAAAAAATTGTAATATACCTTTCAATATATATAATTAAAATTTAATTGAACATCTTTATTCTATTGCATAAGCTTCTTTTGGAAAATCCTAGTGATTATCTTGTTGGTTTATTGTAGGGATTTATTTTCACAAATGTATGAAATTTTAAATTTGTACACGGAATGGGAATGATGAAAGTAATGATGATGAAATGGGTGATTCATAAAATCATGAAGGTGGTATTATATTTAAATCTTTTACAAATGGATATTTATATCCTAATCCTCTACACTATCTTTAATCCTAATCCTCATAGGTTAGTCAATTAGTCATCATAAAAACTCCGCCATTTGATACAAGCCAAATTGCATTCAATTCGGTTAATTCAACCGTATAATGAAACCGGATTATAGTTTTTTTTTGTAATTACATTATTAATGAACAAAACTGATAACTCTTATTTAGTTAAAAATTAAAGCTTAAACTTCAAAAGAGCATCATTTTCCTGTCTGATGCCCTTTTTATTGCACTAAAACAAAATCTTACTTTTAGAAAAACCGTCCAACTTATTCGCTTTAAAGGTTTATAAAAAGCAAGCAAAACTGAACGCTGTTCTCAACCCACGAAGTAGGTGCATTAATTGATTCGATATAATATAAAATAGAATAGACGCGTGCTTGCGGCTTCCAGATTCCAGAGTAGTGTCAGTCAACAGAGGAATCTGAATCAAGATTTTCAAGACAGCGTGGCTTGCTTTAACACTTTCCTGCTTGATTTTTAAAGTTTCTGATTCTTATCAGAATGCTTACAATGTTATTTTTTATATAAATTTCGGTCATCTAAAAACGCACTAGTTTGAAAAGGAATTCGTATCACTGATAAAAACAAAAGTCCAAAGAGATTCAAATACAAAAAGGAATTATAACAAGGCCCGTACTCTAATGTAACAAATCACTGGTCCACCGAACCATTATTAGTTCACTTAGGTACTTCAATTTTTGTCATGAAATTGCTTCTCTAACATTGAATTAAGTGTTTTTGAATTATTTCAACAAATTAGGTTCTGCTAGTAACACGAGTAGTACAAAAACTTTGTTTTCATTGGCATCATTTTGTCTATTTAATTGGACCCACAGCAACAAGTGGCATTAAGAGGTAGCTCAAAGTCGTAATTATTTTGGTTTGATACATGTAATTCAAATTAGCTGTAGTCTAAAATAGTAATAAAAATGTCAGCTTAATATTTTAACTATTTTATTAGTAACTTAAACACTCGATCAGTTGTGTATATACAGTCTTCAATGCTATTTTAATTAACACAATGAATGCAAGATGCAACTCGCAGTAGCACAAATCAAAATGCAGTGATAACAAATTCTCTTCAGAATGAAAACCTTTTGCTCAACTATTTTCTTGCGAAGCAGAGCACGTGTTAATTTCGTCAAAAGTTTCCGTAAAATTTCAGAAGAAAACTATTTAATTTTTTTATAAATCGAATTAAATTTTGCAAACTTAACAATTGTTAGAATATAATGTGGTTAGATACAGATGATGTCTTACCAAATAAGACCCTGAGATTTTATAAAATACTCTTAAATTTATTAAACAGATATAGAGTTGCAATTTGACATGAATTAAAAATCAAGCAAAAGGGAGATGTGAAAATATTTTTTTCCTGTCTCGTTCGTCAGAGAGAAGTTAGTTAACTAAAAAGAGATGAATCGGCTTTTATGTATATGTTAATAATAATATTATTACGAGGAGGATACTCTTTCACAAGTTCTGGTCTCTGATATACGAAAAAACCATTCAGCTTTTAAACCATAAGCTAAAAAGCTTAACATTATATAATAAATACATGTACATAATACATTTAACAGAAGGATAATAACACACGTTATATTCTCCAATACCACAAAATTTTATAACTAAACTAAACTAACTCCTAACTAACTCCACTACTACTAATGCACAAACTACTAATCTCAAATCTCAAAGTATAAGCACATATGTCCATTATCTATATTATTTTAACTCCATTCCATACTTACATACAAACATTTACTATACTACCGACTAGCGTTGGTAATAATGGCAAAAGTGGTGACTGGATTCGATTCTCATGTATTTCTTTTATATAAGAGACAAGATGAGATTCAAGAGTAGAAGTATTACTATATAGGAACATGTGCAGAAATTTTTTGTGCAAAAACCAAATCCACTGTAAATCCTAGCCATTCGTCCCCAAGCCAAGTTGGTTACCACTTTACTTGCCATACACGCCAGTTAGTTATCATTAGGTTAGTACACTAGTATTATTACCAGCTAAGTTTCATCAGTTACTGGTTACCCTGCATTAAGCTGGTTTGGTAAAAAACGTTTATAAACAGTAAAAGAGAATCGACATAAAATAATATTAGTGACTCTTTAGTCAGGGCTAACTTAAGCAATGTGCAATGCCTGTGGGCAATAATGTGATAAAGCTCTTTGAGGTTTAGATTTTAGGTTAAGAATTAAATTCATCATAATCCAAATCCAACCTTACACTTTTCATATAAAAATATAGGAAACTAACGTAACAATTAACAATAAATTCATACATGCTTCCAAGTTGAGGTTAATTAGTGTATTTGCATGTAATTTCAAAGGGATTGTGTATATCGTATTCGATAACGAAGTGAAGAATGTACATCACAAAAGTACATATTTTACTACATGATGTGTGCATTAGAATTTAAGATTGAAGAGTCACTATAGGATAGTCGTGTTGTTTAGAGATGGTTATATGATGATGAGACAAGGTCAAGTCCATGGATGCCCATTGGAAATTGGAATCATTTTGTAGGTTCATACATGCATTTTGTTTAGTTCAGAGTTCATACTTTCATTCCAAACATTAATTTAGTTTTTTAAGCTTTCTGTAAATTGTGGAGCGAAAAATCTTCCTTGGATTGTAAAAAGTTACAAAATATAAAATGAATGTCCCTGAGAGAAACCAATTTTGTATATATTATATGTATATATTGAAGAATATGGTGTAATGGTGAGTTGAATTCAATCCTCTCTACTAAGCTTATTATTATCATTACTATTATTATTGCAAAGACAAGAGCCGGTTTTGCCGTAATAAAGTTTTAGCAAAGCAAGCAAGAAGATTTATTAATGTTGTACTGTATACAATCTAACTATAATCATATTAAGTTTCGTTTTACATAGCAAATTTTATTAGATGGGCTATTACTGCATCCTAGTATCGCTGGTATGTATGGATGGGGATATATATTACATGAATCATTAATATGTGTAAGAAATGCTGGACAAATAAAAAATCAAAGCTTGTGAGTACTAAATAAGAATTGTGGATTGCTGGAGAGTTGGGACCTTTGCACACATAGCCAAGGTACACATGAGATAACTTGAGTTTGGAATGGCTGGAATTGGAATATAATCTAAAAAAACTGGAGTACTAGGTTCAGACATTCTGGAGCCTTCCCGGATCTCAAAAGCAACAACAGCTTTACAACATTCCTTCCCATATTTTTATCCCTTCTCATCATCATCTGCTAATTTGCTTCTGGACATTTTATTTTTAATGATAAATAGATGTAATATTAATTCTTGATTACGGTGAGAGCTTATTTAGGTAATTTAGTTAAATATTTTTTTAAAAATCTTCGGCTTTGCTGGAATTTTTACTTTTAATGTTTTAATCTGAGTAAAAGAAAAGGAGATAAAATGGGTAATTATATAATAGAGAACGCGCCCTGTCATTTATTCATACTAGTGAAATACTGACTTATATTTTCATATGCTATAGAAATCCGGGCCGGGCACATCACAAGTAGATTTTGCAAACCTCACTCCGTGAAACATTAACATTGCATTGGTGTGACAATGAGTCTGAAGCGGTTGGTTGTAGTCAAAGATATAGATATCTTAATACTAAAAAAAATAATAAAGAATTGCATATAACCCACACAAGTTGAGCAATAATGAAATTAAATAATGACTTGAGATTAGTGTAGTGTGCTATAGAATTAAATTAGAAGGATTATCACCCCAGCGTGAGCAATGATGCTCCATCCACATTATAAATGAGCAGACAGATTAAATTTTAGCTTCTCATCTTCAGTTAACTAACTCAGGCTAGATGGAATCTCCCAAGTGTTTCGTTAAGTCAAGTTGGATCATTGGGTTAGGTCTCATGGAATAAAATAGTCAGATTTCAAGATCTACATCCTTGGGTTTTGTTGAACTCATTTGGTATTATTGGCCGATTTATGGGCAATTAGCGGAGATTTAACCATTCCAATTATGCCTAGCAGTCATGAGGGTCTTAGTTTTTGCAAATCAATTCTTATAAAAGTTTAAAGCGCAGCCATTTGTAGCAAAAATTTAGTGGTATTAAGAGATGACATTTCCACTAAAGCTGTCGTTTAGAAAACTGTCTGAGCTGAAAGGCACTATCAAACTTGTATAGAAAATTCAGAAAGTTCAGATTCGCCTAGAAAAGAATACTATGAGAGAACTTTTAGAATACGGCGTTTCAAAATGGATTAAAATGGTACACAGAAAATATTACAGAAATACTTAAATAAAAATTACTCAAATCAACAGTGGGTCGTCGAGTATAGTAAAATACCTGATAAACATTTATCTTGTCTTAACTAATGAACGTTTAGTATTACTTTAACCAAAAGCTGTCTTTCTGTTTCAGTCTTAAATCAAAAAACATTTTGACCATGTTCAAAGGACCCAAATTCGTTGTACAGATTTAAAAAAGAATGTATTCAGTAATAATAAATATTAAATCAATATCACGAACAATGAAAAAAGTTACAGGGTTTTAATATGAGTTCAATCTTAAACATTTTATGCAATTCTAAAGTATTAACCTTTATATTCATGTAGAAGGACGACTGTAAATCAATCTAAATAATTCATAGGTAAATTGTAAATATTTCAGTAAATCAGTTTGGTAATTTCAAATAACAACTCATTAGTGTAACAAGGATGATTATTAAATACAAAACTCTGTACTAATCACAATCACGGAATTAGGAGAAACAACCAAACAAGAGATCTACACAAAGAAAAGAGAAAAACAGAATGGAGAGATGATATGCAGATTTCTTTACTTCTTATAACTTCGGCATTCATTCATTCATTGATGTGTGAGGTTTTCAACATATCTTTTACAATTGAAATGAAGTTGTTTGGCAAGTACTGTCTAATTATATTTTATGCGTGCGTGAGGATGGGTATCATCATATCATTTAATATGAAATTGCTTTAGTCACTACGATTGAAATTGAAATGCCACGATAAAATGATTAATATGACATGAAAATTGTAATTAATTCGTGATTCGATTATGCTTTTACAACTTCATTTGGTTATTATTAAAGTTCAAAGATTTTTGTGCATTTTAATTATGATTTGGCATTTTTACTTTTATATCAAATCGTCTGAATACACTGCCAGGTCAATCATATCATATTGTAATTTTAGTATAATTGTTTGGAAGGAAGAAAAGTTAATTAAATTGTTTGTTAGTTCCTTTTAATTCAATTACCGGCGAATTTAGTTGTTGCTACTAGCTGACAAAAAGGCTAGCTCAAAAACGCTAAAATTTACGAGGTGAAGGCTTTATTTCATTGCGTGCTCAGGGCATAAAAATCAATACTGGAACATTGAAAGATCCAGTGTTCTCGTACATTAAGTTTTGTTGCATCCGTAACTCGTAATTCATAGGTAACTTTAATTTATGCATGGACACAAATGTTTTTTGTTTCTACGTCAAGCGAAGCCTTGTTAAAGGTGGCCTGCCTGGTTTGAAATCCACATCCGGGTGGGATGCATACACGGTTTGATATTGATATTTTACTGACAAGAGCTTCTTATTAATTAATTATAACTACTTACCTAACAAAATTAAACAATGGATTCAGTAAACGGAATATTATATGGAATAATGAATTCATTAAAGTCTGATTTGAAGGGTTAAAGAGATTAACAGGAGACTGAATCTTGAATTAACTGGTTTCTTTGCTTAATCATTCATTACATATTCTTAATGATAAAATTAAAAATCTGTAATTAGTAATATAGCTATGGTATAATTTTTATTGCGGCCGGGGTCTTTTCAAAGAAACAGCATACCAATGGGGTTTTTTCAGTTTGAAATGAAATCCATTAGTGTTTTTGGAGTTCGAAACGAAATCAATTAGTTTTAAAATTCCTATGTTCGCTATTCTACTTTTCAGAATTCGAATCGACTAATTTCTTTGAATTACCTGAAATATTATCTACTACCTTCAACCGATTATCATATGTATGTAAAGTAAATCTGCTTCAATTTAAAAAAAAATAATGACCTAATGTTGATTAAAGCTATTTAGTAACTAAATAAAAGTACAGAGTGTCATAAAAGAGTAAAAACAGACCGAAATGATACCTTAAAAAGGTAAAATTATTGAATCACTTCATGGGAATACATGTAACATGCATATTTTGCCAGGGATGTCGTGTAATTTATTATTAATAAAGGAATTTTTCCTCAATGAATGAACTGCAATTTTTAAGAAAATTTTCCGACCACCTTGACCTGTATATTTAGAAGTTATATCTGCAGGAATGTTGAAGTTAGGAGTACTTTTGAAGCTATGAAATCTCACATTAATCACTAGGCTTACATGACTTCTTTCATACAACCAACCAAACACAAGTATCATCTATGTATGTTTCAAATAACTTTTCTTCCATATAATGTCTTATTGGTCATATCAAAGGCTATTGAAACTTGCAGTCGTAGCATTACCATTGCCTGCAAATTGCTAAGTGTAAAGGTTATTGAGGATTTAATTTTAATTGCTAAGCCTGAGGTAAAGGTATGAATGATAATACATTTTTACATGGCTTTTTATCCCTTTTCAATATTTTACATCTTGTAATTTGTTATTTAAATTTTAATAAATAGTTTTTTTAATGTGAAAAATGAATCGCATGTTACATTGGGTACCCAAGTACCACGACCACGAGAACAAAAGTATAATATTTACGTGAAGTAAAAGTTCTGCCCGGTTGGAGTAAGGTTGAGGCCGGACAGGTTCGAACCTGCGGAGAACCTGCAGGTTCTCCATGAACCTTTGGAGAACCTGCAGGTTCTCCATGAACCTTTGGAGAACCTGAGTGGGGAACCTGCAGGTTCTCCATAGGTAAATCTATGGAGAACCTGTGAAAAGTTTGAAAATACAATTCTATCTAAATTGGTATTTGGTTTTAATACTGAGAAGACTCATAG
>JAQGBU010000303.1:0-38130 GCA_034698605.1 Isotoma decorata
TTTTCCCTGCAATTTCCCATTTTCCCAGTAATTTCCCATTTTCCCAACGATTTCCGATTTTCCCAATTTTTTTTGTCAAAGTGGGAAAATGACCAACCCTGGGTTATACATATTTTTTAAGTCAACATAACTACGAGATGATGTCAATGTAACTATTTACCCAGTTTATTTTCATAAATCATTAACATTTAGATGCCAGAAATGGGTTTCTTAACCTTAAATTATATTTTACAATTGTGCTTGTCAGCCGCAATAAACTTTTAATATTTTAACATGTTCGTGCAGGCCTTCCGTTCATGTCAACTTATTCTTTAAAAAGTGCTTGTATTTGCATGCACTAGAATAATAAAAAGTCAAATCGAAAATGAAGTTGACGACTCATCCTGACGGTTGGATTAGAGTAGCTGGCCCTACATAAATTGCGTAAAGAGCCAATCTAATCTATGCAGATGATATGAACGATGGAAGATAATCACCGTCTTTTTGGCCACCAATCACCGGAAATGTTTTAGTCTAGGGAACCTCAGAGATGTGTAACAGCTAGGCTGTCAATTCCTTGGTCATCATCATCTTAAATGGGTCATAGGCATTGTTTAAAGACCTAGACACCATAAGATAAAAGTAAAAAGGTTTAATAACTTAAAAGCACCAGGCAGGAAGTACCAGGGTGTTAGGTACCGGGTGCGTTAAGATTAGCATACTATGTTCATGCTTATGATATGTTATTTACGCATGTATGAAACTGGATCTATTGATCCACTTGTTAATATAAGCCGGTGTCAAGCCCGGACTCGGTGGTCACACCTTATCCAGTTACTTATTAATAAAGTTGTTAAAGAGCAACAATCCGTACCTCTGCACAAGACTTATTTAAAGTCATAATATAACATTGGTGGAGATCTGCGGTAGTAGTATTTTACATACTATCGGTTTGTTGTCGCTTTTGGCCCCTTCCTTTTTTTCGTCTCATTTTGCCTCTTCGGCTTAAACAACCCATCAAAATTGTTTTTTCCCTGATCTCATTTTACCCACCCCCCAAAAAAACTTATCCATCCAACTAACATTACCCTCCCAGAAAAACTTGGACGATTTTTCGATCTCAATTCACCCCCCTACTCTGGACTTTTCAAAATTTCGATCATCCTAAATCACCCTCAACCAAAAACTTAGAAAAGTTTAACCTAAATAATTGTCTCATTTTCCCCTCTTACAAAACTTCACCAAAAATATGCCAAAACCTGCATCTTATTTTACCCTCCTGTTAAAATCGTTGAAAAATTTTCGTCCATCTCCAGTCTCAGTTTACCCTTATTAAAAAGTTGTTACAATAATTAATCATCGCTTCTCTTACGGTTAACATTAATAAAATTTTACAAAAAAACACTTCGTTCAACATTCCAATTCTTTACACAAACAATTAAATAACATCAGTGCTCTTGATTTCTCCATAAAAAACCACTTCTCCAGTTGCTAAATGCCACATTATTACAGTTTTTTACTATAAATTAAATTTCACTTTTTTCTACAAAACTTTTGAAACAATAATCCCTACAAGTTAACACCTTTGACTCTAAAAACACCTAAAAAAATTAATTCTTACAAGTTCATTATAAGTCTCAAACTACCACAACATCAGAGAACCACCCTACTTCAAAGTTAGTGTTAACAGTTTTTCAAGATCAACTCTCAAGCAACCGACAAAGCCACCAACAATCATAACACGGCGGGTCTACTCATTACATCCGAGTTCATCACTTTTTTACGAGCATCATGTCGCACCTCCCTTCTTGGCTCTTATTTCTTGCTCTCTGCATAGCCTACACCAAATCCAATGAAATACGAATTGTTGCCGGAGCACACACACAAGAAGTTCAAACTTATGTTTACGACTCCTCTGCCGTCATCACCTTTGATATTTACCTTACCCAAGCTCCAATCAAAACGGCCACCCACAACATTAAATCCTGTCAATCAAATTCTAATGTCTGCAAACTTAACAACATTACGGAGTCTACAATCCATAAACTATATCGCAGCTTAACAGCTCAATGGCGGCAAATCTTGTTTAATAATATCTCACATTTAACCGCGTATGACTCCAGCATCTTGAATTTTGATATATATTATAAAGACATCACAGAACAAATGCATTTTGATGTACCGCCTACCCACATAACGAGAATTAATTACAGCAGATTAGTTAACCAAACTAGATGAATATTGTTGTGGATTTGCCACACAACAAGACATTCATCAACTACGGCTCCCGAGTGAATTTGCAAATCTTTATATGGGTTATATGAAGAAAACCACCAACACCCAACATGAAGACATTTTTAGCAACGAAGTTATTTTCAGTCAATTTAATCGGCAACTCCTACAGGGAACTTTAAAAGGCAAAGAAGCTATGCATACCATAAGGCAGAAAATAAATGCATCCACAAATACACCTGATATCCAAAAACTACTATATTACATCATTGAATTGTCTAATCTTCAATCGGCATCTGAACAACTCACTTACTCTACCATAAGCGTGTACACATGCCAACATCATAATAAGATTCCCCGTTGGTTTATTTCAGAAATTTTATTACACACCACCCTCAAAAAATACGAGCAAAAACTTAAAAATCGAGATAAACAACTTGCAATACCACTTACCGACCTGGCTACTTATTATCAAGTACCTATTGCGACATGTTTTATTAAGGATTCCGTCCAACGCGTTATAATTCGCCTACCAATCAAAACTCAACACATCACCCACGGTAATTGCAATAAAACCTATTCCGTTTCGATATGAAGACCAGACTTGCACAATTCACAATTTACCAGACTTTGCCATCATCAATGGACCTAAAGTTCTTCCTCTAACAGGACCACCGTTCACTCGTTGTGGACCATACTCTAATTCATTGTGCTATATGCCAGATTTAACCATTACAAGTGAAACGAATAAATGCTTGAAATCGGTGGAGTCCATTTTGCATGATGCTAAACATTGCAAATTCACGTGCCAGAAAACGACTGCAACTCAAATTACTTATTTGTCCCAAACATCGTTAATCATAACTAATCCCAAACCAGGCACTTACTTTCATTGTCCAGATTCTATACAAAATCCATCTCAAGACAAAAATTTAACGTTATCAAATACCACTCAAGCTGGAGCTCCTTTTCTCAAACTGACTTGTGGCTGTCAATTATTTGGGGATACTAATGAATTAGGGCTTTCTCCGATCAAGATTAAGTACCCAAGTAGCCTTGAACGAGTAATCCAACAACAACATATTATTCCGGCGGCTTGGATAATACCATATACTAACATTTCCACTACCTAGGACTACATGCAACACCCATCGATTGATAATATTGAAGACCTTTTAGGTCCAGCCTCGGAATACGCTACTCTCAATGCATCCGACATCACACTTGATGGAGTATTTTTTCCCTTACCATTATTAATTCCTCAACTTGCCTCGAAACACTTTACGAGTAGTAATTACATACTCGTAATGTGGAATATATTATTAACCTTCATCATCATTTATCTCACATACAAAACTCATAAAATATGGACATTTTTGTCATTTCTCTTGCGGCTGCTAAGGCACGAGCAACCCATTACTGCCAAGTCCCTCTTTATCTTGAATTTGAGATCACTTTGATTTTTTGTGCGTTAACCGTCTTTGCTATTTGCTTCATATTTGAAAAATTCTGGATGCCTTTGCAGAACTATCTTAAAGGAAACCAAGCTCCTGCTCCCATTCCAACTCGACCCTTGTCTTCAACACCACCATCCTATAGTTCTAATACCTACTCTACCAATACGGATGTCGCACAAAATATTAGATTCTATATCCCACCAGCTATGCCGATTTTACCCAAATTCTCTTCTTCAGTCGATTTCAATCGATATGTTATGCCTAATTCCCCTGCACTGCTGTCTTTCGTGAATCGTCACCTTTGACCACCGTGGCTCAGTTGGAAAACCCCCCAACAACTTAAACAAGGCCAACTTTTTCTTTCGATTTCTATTTTTATCATTTATCATCTTTAATCTTTCTTTACACCGATGTCTCCCTAATTATTGGACCCTCACTAATTATTACATCCTGTGCCAATCTTAGATGACTAACACCACCATGCCTTTTTTGATCAGCTATAAAGACTTTCGCAAGAATTTATTCCCTGATGATGTTGATCGACCTCTACTCACATTTGTGGAATGGAACATTTTTTATCAACTCTACACTACCCATTTACATACCCATCGCCACTTATTTGAACAACTTTATGATTACATTATTGCCATTCATAAGGATTTGATTCCCTTGCCAAACGATGTACCCCAAAACACTTCAATGAATTACTCATTTTCGTCAAACGATTTTCAACTAAACCAAAAACCGCTTTTGCAGCAGAACCAATCATTCTGTTGTTCTCCACAACTTCTGTGGAAATCTTAACTCTTGGCTTCTTTCCGTCGGCAAACCGGTTTTTGCTTAATGTGGGTAATTCGTCTTACTCCGGAAGAAAAGGAACGGTACTTATACAGACTATATTATGCAGAGCTTGGCAAACAGTTCAGTATCACCACCTTTTTATCTACTTATCTTAACTAAGCATCAACATGACCTGATGATGATGATGAGCAGATGTCAAACTCCCACAATTTTCCATCACCAGCTCACAACCGATTACCACCACCGTTCCAGTTACTACACCACTTACATTACAAAAAAATCCACCTCTAAAACGACCCTCATCATTACGGTTAATTAAACCGCGACCACTTCCCTGTCTCCTTAAAAATCCCTCACTTAAACGTGAGCATCGATTTCACCCTTACAAAATACAACCGAAAAGCCGTCACATTATATGCAAACAGCTTTCATTTTATCCCAAAACAAAAAATCAATCACCCTTAAATTCTACCTTCCACAGGGACCAAATGTATCAACATTATCTTATGGAAGAGCATGTCATGAACTACAAGATTACAATCAACAATGACACTTGTACTACTTTTTCAACAATGCCAGAAGACATGGACTTTACTTTAATGCTGAACCAAACACACGCAGATGCTAAGGCCGAAACTGACCCAGAAATTACTAACTTGTTTGACCCTTGCATTATTGTCGTTAGTAATGAAGATCTGGAGACTTTTATTGATCTCAATTTATCACCATTCCTCGAAAACGCCACAGGACCGGAGACAGCACATTCAACCATACCCGACACACCCCATTATCATAACCAGTCTTAAGTCCAATCAAATCCAAATACTTTTAATCAAGTTTTTATTGATCCTACTCCAGTGCGGTTTTTACCCCTCGACATGCACTCGTATGAAGAGGATATGGACTCATCTCATTTTCTGAATAATCATTTCACTAATAGCACCCATCAATATGAAAATTCTTTATCTCACCTTGATTCAACAAACGTGACATTAGCACCGGATATGCCTTTCGCTGATTCTACTTCTAATACTATCTCTTCTTATCAACCTTCGCCAACTGACTTGGATTTTCTGGAAAAATACATTTTTTTACCGCCTGTTGTAGAAGTTTTTGGACCCTTCTCTGAGGAATTACCTGAAACTGACCCCTCTCATGTCCTTTCGTTTACATCTCTTTACTCTCATTTAACATCAAAAAGCTTTTATCCTTCTCCTAACTCTCCCTTATGTCTTCCTGAATCATCCAACGTCACCCGGCAATTGGATATTCCTATTGATACACATGATAATAATACTTTTTTATTTTTTAAATAAAAATTTACAAAACAAGAAAACCACTTTTGTCAACTGACTTGGATTGCGTCGGTAATTCCCATTTATCATCGTCTGCTGTAGAACTTTTTCAACACTTCTCTTAGGAATTCACTGAAATTAACCCCTCTGAACTCCTTTTGTTTGCAACTTTTTAATCTAATTTAACATCAAAAGCCTTCATTTTCCCCACCTACTCTAAATCATGGTGCCCTATCCATTAATGGTGTTAATACAACACAGTCAGTATTTTTGACTAAGCAATACAGCTAGCTAAATTTTTTTTAACACTTTATAAATCACTTTACAGTCCTTTTTAAATGAAGACCCCAACAAGAGCCTAGCATAATTTACTTTTTGTAGAACATTGGCATTAAGCAGAACTGTTTTACTATTAACAGATAGGAGATCCTAAAAATGGGTAATATGATACTAACAAAACTATCCGTTTTTTCCATACATGGACAAAATTTATTGTAAAAGTTAACCATTAGCTACCATTCCAAGTCCAGCATCTTAAACATATTACGCCTTATCATTATTCATTACCAGAGCTTCTCAAATTATAAGACATGCATTCTACGGCATTCCTAGCTCAATCTATAAATTCGCATGAATGGAGTAGATAAGCCCTATCAGCTCTGAATCACCTTTTTACCTTTCCTAATTATTAAGTCACAATGGTTTAATCAAAGTGTCGAAACTTTTTTTAATATTAAATACCACAATGATATTCACATGCTATTCTCTAGCTTTCCGACCGCATCTACCACCCCATCAATCAATCAAACAACACAAATTCATTAATTTTTTTTAATCAAAGAAAATTGGATTGTTCCATTTTATTTTCCACAATACTTATAATATACAAACAATACCTAATCAGTCCATTGTTGGATTTAACAATTGTCCCTTTTCTTAAAAATCCCCGAATCCCGGTGTTGTCTCATGAAAGTCCAACTTGCCAATTCATTCCATGCTGGTTTTTGCATCACATATGTTAGTCGATGCAATTCCTGGTTGACCATATTATTGTTTTTCGTCTTGCCAATGGTCAAACGCATGCAATCGTCTCCAACATGGACGTGCACTACACCAGTGTAGCTCTCTACCATGACCTCATATCTTGTGAGGTTCATGTAAAATTGGGCATCACTTGTTGCCCCAGAACGTAGAAAAAAATAGGCATTTTTATTCTATTGGCCACGTTCAGGGTTATCAACAGTTTTAGGTGTAACAATTGTACCACCTATAACACAAACAAAACTTTTATTATTTAATTATTTCGCAACTTTAAACACACACGTTCTTCATATATTTCACTTCCCCAGATTAATTTTCATACTCTAGCCTACAAATACACCATCACGAGGTATTAATATATGATCAAAATACTCACCTGAGCTGTCGGTAGGATCGTTACTTGATCCAACTCCAAGGGCATCAGTTCCACTTTAGCCCTTAGCTTATGGCTCTCGTCTTTTTGTACGTCACATACAAAATCAATCTCCACATCTCCAAAAATCGCACCCATCGCAGGCACAGAACGTTCATTGTGATTCACAAAGTTTGCCATTTTTTATCTTTCGTTCAATAAACACCCTCCAATTCAATTTACTACTTTGACTCTTGGACACACTTGAACGGTTCAGTCTTTTTTCAGTTAAAGTTTTAAGTGCAACTAAGCTCTACACCCTTGTCCTTCCCAATTCCTTTTATCTTTTGCTATCCCCCCCTAAGATCTTACTCCCTACATTGTCTACCCATACCTTTCATTACACTACTAATAAATTGACCTTCAGACGCCTTCAGACGCCACCACAAATATTACAAATATCACCACTTTCAGTTTTCGTTTTCTTTATGTACGAT
This sequence comes from Isotoma decorata, assembly GCA_034698605.1. NCBI lineage: Eukaryota > Metazoa > Arthropoda > Collembola > Entomobryomorpha > Isotomidae > Isotoma > Isotoma decorata. The sequence continues at coordinate 7,655 of JAQGBU010000303.1, forward strand.
TTTTATCCTTAAAATCCTTTCCAAATTCCATTGTTCTCATGTTTAATGCATCTCCATATAAATAATTTTTATCTCGTAAGATCTTTATCATGAACTATAAATACATATTCTCCTCGTTAATAATTTTCGAATCCAATAAACACCTAACAGTAGCTACTTTTATAGCCTTCTATATCCCGATCTTAATTACATTATAACACATACCGCGTGTTTCATTTCACCCCAATGACTAGTAATTTTCTCAATCCCATCTCTCTTTAATTCTTTACGCCTCGTTCCCTTTCTTGTTACACCACTAAATTTGTCGTTTTTAAAAGGGAAATGCATGGGAGTCCTTTCACTTTCAATGTCTAGATTTTATCTTTAACTCCACTTTTTTAACCCTTTTTTTTGTTTGACTACTTTCATACCAGTAGTCTCTACTTCATGCAGCCCTTCTACTTTTTGTCCCTTTTCTTTCTCATTATCCCATTCTTCATGCTTGCATATATATAAGTTTCTCCCTTATCAACTATCGTTTCGTCCTTTCATATATGCTTTACATTGTTAATACCCTGTTTGTGGGATTATGTTTTCATGTAATTCATTTTTCATGGTTCCTATCATTACAAATATGCTTAAGTACGACCTTCCATACCTTTAGACATAAACATTGTCTTTCTTTAATTTTATTTCATTTTTCATGAACTTCCTTAAACATGAACTCTGTTCATGTTTCTTTTGACTTTCATTTACCGACACACTTAAATTGAATTTCACTTTAATCGATCCTTTAGATACCCATCGCGTCTGGCCATCAAAGCAATCATCAATCTTTTTTCTTCCGTATTGCTGCAAATTCTGCTATACATTTATTTATTGTGCATTTTCTGTTAGTGCAGTACTGTAATTTATGCATGATAACCTATATTTCCAATAGTACAATTAAAACCATAGGTGCGCATTACCATCGTTCAAAGGTACATAAAGAAGACCTATAAGAGATTTTGTGAATTCAGCTGAATACTGAACTCAACACTGTCCCTTACCAACATTGACTTTAATTTTTACATTATATTTATCCACTTAAAAACCAACTAACACCACAACATTTGGCACATGATCTCAACAATTTTCGCTTGCACCCATACAGCTCTTGTGGCATTTACTTCTAGTATTTTCCGTTTAAAAAAAAATTTTATTAAGACATATTTCTTTTCAAGGTGTCCGCATGTTATAGCTGCATATAGATTTCTTTAAACTTCAGAGTTATTTAAATCCTGTTCTGTATCTCAAACATGTATAAACAGCAACTTGGGAAATTTTTAGATTCCGTAATTTCATGTGACAAGACTTCATCGAACAATTGGACCTTTATTTTTTGCTGCATGAAAAACATAGACACACAAACTTGCCGACTCTCCCAGCGAAGTTTCATTTTCATTATCAACTATCTCTTGTCTCATAAATCTTCCGATGGGTGAAGCAACCCTAACTTGCTAGTTCAAACACCGTGGGCGTCTCAGTCATACATATCCAACCTCCCCTTCTATTTGTTTCGTTAACTTCCACCTTACATACATACATTCCAGAAAAATGTATACTTGTATTTTATGGAGTAATTTGAGCAATCAAAATCATCTCACTTTTCCTTTTTTCATAGTAATGTACCTTTCAACAGTTTCTTAATCTCCTAGATACAGTGTAGACTATGTGTTTTCTGTGTGTAAGAACTACACTTTCGTTGAAAAAGTTTTGTTTCCCATACTACTGAGTAGCGCTTCGAAATCCCAATTCTTTTTTACGTTAGAATTCTCCGTAATACATTTTTTTTCTTATCATAAACCAAAACATCAACTTCTAGTTATTATGCTTTATACTCACTCGACAATTGCTATACTACCGTTCTTTATCCTTTGTCAAATTCTCCAGTATTATGTATTATTAGATGCTGTATGCACTCTAACTCAACTGGCAACCATCGTAAAAGCACTTACGAACTGACTCACTACTACTATTGTCAACCTTGCTTTTATTGCCACGGCCTTTGTCGATCGTATGCAACTTAATTGTACATACCTTTTCTGGTTTTTCTACAATTTTCCTTCATTGTTAGCAAACTTGTACTTGTAGTCAACTTGCTAGCTTAATACCACAGTTCAGTTTTTGGCTTGTTTACTTTTAACAATACTCTAAACTTATCTGCTCGGTATTATGATACTCAGTATTATTATACTCAGGATCTAAATGTCAATAATTCTTTTTGCATCTACTACATTTTATATATAAGGCCATAGCAATTTAGATTTATTCTCACCAACGCTATTTATTTAATTGGTTTAGAATAATGATGTCAAGCCACACAAAAATTGGACTCTTTTAATGACTCAGTTCTTGACGGCGGATTGCGGCCACTCATTCATACATTTATAATTTTATGTCTAACTTAAATTCTTCAAAATTCAATTCTTCAAGCATTTATCACACACACTTTTACGTTTATTGGACATCCCCTTTTAGGACTCTCGCATAAGGGAAATTGCCTTAACTGATGAACTATACGAGAGACATTAAAATCAACCTAGCATAAAACCATAACACTCCATCTCATTACGATAAACCATTTAAATAAATTGAGATGTAGACTAGACACTCAAGCCGAAACTTTCCATTGATAACCCTCATCACACATTAGCCGTTTCTTTTCTCAACCCTAAAGGAAGTCTTGTACTGCAGGTCTACAGGTTCCTACTTCTCAATCCCAGACCTATAAAACGGTCTACACTAAGTACGGTTTATGAGTACGACGTCGTTTTAACTTTTCCTAGTCTTTCCAGGTTCTATTTGACTACAAATTATACACTAAATAAATTTTTTGCATACGCAAGTTTAGCCCATCATTTAATACATCTTACCCCAATTCCCTTTTGAAAGGATTGACATACACCTACAATCTAGGTCGTATAATAAATGCACCATTCCAATCACAGTTGTTGTACTAAAAGATGTTGTACTTTTTTAGTTGTTGTACTTTTTTATTGTAAACCATATCCATTCCCATCTTCATCATCAATCCTTCCCAAATCAATACAAACCATTCCGCACTTTTAAGTCTATTCCATCTCCCCATTCTGTCCATGACCATTCCAGTTAAATAGGTAACGCAAATACAGTATCATCCATCCCACGATGGCCTGTTTCGCACCCGCATTGATTGTACTGGCCAATATCGCCTCCCGTGGAAAAGTTTCCACGACATTGTCGGCGTCGTCTAACCTATTTCCACAATAAACACGTCCTATTTAGTTACTCATTAATCACTACATTTGATTTCTGTTTATACACCAATACTTTTACAAAAAAGGCTTGTCCTTACCTAGGGGCCCATTGCACTTCTACAAGTGGCTCATTAGTTCCGGGCACTCGTCCTAAAGCATGCACGGACTCCACGTCCCATTCCAGGTCCATCGGCTCCGCTGCCCCTCTTCCCCTTCAACACCACTCTCTTCCTCACTTTCTTCCCCCTCATTTTCGCTCTCCGACACCTTCATAGCCTCCATCGCCTCTATCACCACCTCTTCTACTTCTTCATAATTCACCACTTGCCTAACTCTTCGTGCCATTTTGCCCCGAAATATTTTTAATTTAATCACTTCCAACAAAATAAAAATTAAAAGAAAAAAACGATACGTAGACGTCTGTCTTATTACTACAACTGATTGACGGAAAGACGAAAAATACATTTTGACAAAAATACCTAACCCTAAGTATAACATCCAGGGTCAACTAATGATGGGTAGAAGGGAGAGAAGAACAGGGAGAAGGTTGACATGAGTACTCTAAAGTGGCATTGTAAAAAGGTTTTGACTCTCTTGTCAATAAGATAGATAATGATAAAACTCAACTGGAGTTCATTAGGGTTAATACTGTATATTATATTGTTATTTGTAAGTCGACTTGCTTTACAGTATATTTAATTCAATTATCTTTATTAAGGCCTTACTATTTATTACAGTTGGCAGCTTTTCTTTACAAGTTACATTATCTTTATTTACTACTTGTTTTTAACATCAGAACATTGAACTTGTATAAGATTGAATCTAACCTAAGACTTTTACAAGATGACACACATACTGCTAAAAAAGAAAAAGGATGGGAAAAATAGGAATGTAACAGCTAGGCTGTCAACTTCTTGGTCATCATCTTCTCAAATGGGTCATAGGCATTGTTTAAAGACCTAGACACCATAAGATAAAAGTAAAAAGGTTTAATATCTAAAAAGCACCAGGCAGGAAGTACCAGGGTGTTAGGTACCGGGTGCGTTAAGATTAGCATACTATGTTCATGCTTATGATATGTTATTTACGCATGTATGAAACTGGATCTATTGATCCACTTGTTAACAAAAGCCGGTGTCAAGCCCGGACTCGGTGGTCACACCTTATCCAGTAACTTATTAATAAAGTTATTAAAGAGCAACAACGCGTACCTCTGCACAAGACTTATTTAAAGACATATTATTACAGATGCTTAGCCCTTTTCCAACAAGCGATTCGAAAAAGTAATTGAATAACATTCGGTTCCATCAATATATCTTTTTGTTTATTAAAATAAAAAGTATATTAAAATTAAATAAACTTATTCCTGAACAAAAATGGTTGATTTCTAACGTTGCTCAAATGCATCTACCATGTCACCTTATAGTAAAATAAAACTCAATATCCCAACGCTCTACAGAGCAGAATTTTTCTCCACCTGAAAAAAAAACGTTTCCTGTTCGCTTTTTAAAAAATAGTCCCCAGCGAAGAAGACCCTGCCGTTTGGAAAAATTTACCAAATCTTTCCAAAAATCTAGGTTGGAAAATTCCTTCGCTCGTCCAGTGAAGTAATCGAGACTTTGCCAGACTCCGATGCCACTTGCTGGACCGAATTGTGCTGGAGTAATTCCTTGTCTACAAAAGATTATCTCGCGGTTTTCCCCGAATGTCTTATCCGTTATTAAAATAAATGCAAGATCCAAATCCTGGATTGTGGTAATGTCTATCTTGAGTGGTTCGTACTTGGAAGGTTCAAAATGTGATTGAGGGACAATGCTGGACTTTATGTTTTTATTGTGCACCCAAATCTCATAAACCTTAGTCCCTTTGGATGGGACTGGGACGAAACTATATTCTCCACTTTGGCCACTTTGTGACTGAAGCCAAAGGGCATTCAACTATAATTCCACCAAACAGAAAAGGTGATAAAACTAGAATTTTTTTGAGTATATGGTAAACGAAGAAAGGAATACGTTTGAACTTGAAACGCACCCTAATATTGTTGTTCCATCCATCCGTTTTTGGATCTTTTGGCCGTTCATCAGGGTCCTATCTGTATTAGGGTTTTAAGGGTCAACCCCCCCCCCCCACGAAATCCAAAAATTAACATTGGAAGGATAGGGAAGGGGCGTGACTAAAATCTCCCCGAAGTATTCTGAGGGGATAGAAAAAACCCCCTCCGAAATTTTTTGTGGATACGGCCCTGCCGCCCATCTATCCCATTACTGTCTAAATTTCCTTAAGAGTAATTTTGTAGAATCCCCGTTCTTTGATCATTTTCATTTAAATGGTTTATGAGATGGTAGGACAGATGGACAGACTGGATTGGTCTAAACGTTGCAATATAGTATTGGTATAAAAAGTTAAATTCAATTTTACCTGAGCCATTTGTTTGCGTATGATTCTACTCATCTCCTCGTTTCAGTCTCCACTCATAATAAAAAAGTGCAGAATAGATTTAGCTTTCAAATTCTATAAAAATGTAGTTACAGTTTGGTCAATATCCCTATTCTTCTTTATGTTTAAAATTCACTCTTAAATATTTTATAAAAGTTTTCTTGACGCCTTTGTACTTGAGCTTCGTCCGACAACTATACTAAGCAATCGTTGCTTGAGATTTGATATGAATCTATCTTTCTATGAATTCCTTTATTCAAATTCCTATTCTTCTAACTTTGCTTTCGTGTTCCTTTTCTTTAATTTATTCAACCAGTAAGCAGTAATATGTAAACTATTTCTATACTACTGAAGGGAATGGAAGCAAGGCCCTCAAAGTTGGTTTGAATCATTGTGCAGGAAATACAACATAATTTGAGGCGGAAGATACTTCTGTACTGACAAATAAATACAGCAAAAATAGTTATTTCAGAACTTGAAAATCTTTTATTGCACCTTTTAAGCAACGAGTTTCGCAATACAGGTTTGGGCTAATGTTAACTCAAAATTTAATCGCTAATCAATACAAAAGAAGCGATATATGTATGATAAGAGTGAATAGAAGCCCAGGCTTTTATTCACATACCCAAGATACTCACACAAGAAAAAAGGTCGACAGTAATAAATAAAACACTTTGATGTTTTCAATTATATTACACACAAAAATGTTTTATTACCAAAAAGGTTAAAAGGTTTTTACAAAAAGGCTTTATTGCTAGTAATGACTTAACCTAACGTTTTGCTTATAATATAGTAGCTTTACTGCATCAAGGCAGTCATCATTTATCAATGTTTTAATTTTTATTTTTAAATAACATTCGTATAGCAATGTCTGTCCCTGCTGAGATTCATAACAAACTCAATTACTTCCCGCCAGCTCCTGCAATCAGAAGTGTAGATCAACACCAGCTGGTCGAAGATTTGGAAATACAAAGGGGTAGTTTGAAAACCAAAAAACTCATTTCAGATCTGCACCCAAAGAAAAATTATGTGCTGCATTATCGAAATTTGAAGACATATGTTAAGCTAGGTTTGAAAATTGACTTTATTCACAAAGTTGTCAAGTTCAGCCAGTGACCATAGATAAACGCAAATATTGACTACAGGACTGAAAAACGCAAAAGAGCTCCAACAGACTATTAAAAGGATTTTTTTAAATTAATAAATAATAGGTAACCTTTATTATTAAAACTTCAAACCTTTTTACACAAAAATAAAGAAGGGGATTTGGTTTTTTTCTTGCCTAACGCCTTTGGAAAGTAATCGAAAATAAACGGAAAAGGCGACTAATGGCTATTGTAAAGTCTGAAGCACAAATGAGACTCTCCATCAACAAGCCCACATTTCAAAGAATCATCACGGTAAATGCAGAGAAAAATATTTACCTTGTTGTTAAAAAGAATCTGTCAGTGTACCTGGATAGAATGGATCCAGTTGGATCTTCAACTTTGGAACTATCCAAAAGCATATATGCTAGACTTTCATTATGAATATTTTGTAAGAAAAATCGGCTCAACATGTCGCGTCTAATATCAAGACACAGATTCAGAAATAATACATTTATCAGGGCCTTCAGGATTTGATTTTTACCAAGACATGTGTGAGAACCGGGAGCACTTTGATATGAGCGACTTTAACGGAATTTTGGCTAAATTCGATGACTTACAAACAAGAAAGTTGTGGGGAAAATGAAGGATGAGTACCCAAACTCAGTTATTACCCATTTTTCCGTAGCTAAGCCTAAAATGTATGGAGTTAGAGCTCTTGCCCAGGTGAACGGAGAATGTCAGATCAAGTATAAAATTAGCGGAGAAGGATTGAACAAGCCAGCTATCAAAAACATGCATTTTGATCAAACCGAAACTGCAACTAAGCAATTCAAAAGCTAAAATCATAAAATCACAACTGAAAAGCTTATCAAAAAAGCTCTCAATGGTTTTGATAACAAACGACTCGTACTTGATTCTGTAAATACCCTTGCACATGGTCACGTAAATTCTCATTTGTATTGTTAGCAATCAGACCCCGGGAAAGGTCAATGGCTATGCCATATATAGATGTAAACATATCTATGTTTCAATATAAAACATATTTTTATGTCCATAGGACATATTTATGCCTTAGAGGGATAGGTTTTATGGCATAGCCATATATATGCGTAGCACAAAGGTCTGGCAACTCTCCCCTGTTCCCCTATCCTTTTGTATATTACCTAGTTTTTAAAAAATGCCGTCAGTTGAATTTCAAAGTTGAACAATTATGGAACAAAACTTGTGTATTTCGTTAAAGACGCCTTTTTCAATGCGTATTCCATCAGGAAAGTCTGTTATTACTTCAAAAATTATCAAGAGGCGTCATAAACTTACCAAGAATATCAACCAAAGTTATTTTGGAGTATGCGAAATTCAAACGCATACTCCAAACATTGTATTTCATAAAGGACTGCCTCAAGAGTTTGGTGATGGAGAGCCTCAATTTTAGATGATTTAATGTTAGATGTAGCCAAATCAGATGAAGCAGTTATAACTTTTACAATTTACTCACATCAGAATAATGTTTCCATTGTATTTCTAACACAGCTCTTCTTTGAAGGTCAAAGAACTCGAACAATAACTCTAAATTGTAAATATCTGATTGCTTTAAAAAATCCTAGAAATATATGTTGGACTACGCATTTAGGTAGAAAGTCATTTAGGAAAATCATTTCAAAAATTTAAAATGTTGTAGGAAAATCATTTAAAAATATAAAAAATAAATAAATGTACAGTTAAAAATTGTGTTTTCATGCATTAATTGATATTTACTGGCAACACCATTTTCCATCAGGCAAAACCCTCTCCAAGTTGTCAAAATGATTTTGGCGTTTACGTAGTCAGGATGTCCATCAAAGAAGTTCATTAAATGGTCACAGACATGTCTAACAGTGACTTTATAAAACGTGCTGCATGTGTTGGATTGACTACAACCTGTTGTCTGCCCTCTCCGACACCTTGTCTGATGGCAATTGTAAAGAATTCTTATTACTATTCTTTACTTTTACTATTTACAAGTACTTCTTACTAATAGGATGTTATATAAGATGAGAATAAAAAAGGTTAGGTTAGGTTCGGAATAATTTGCCATCTCAAGAAGTGAGTTTCTACGAGTCAGGTTGGCTTTGTTGCATTATTAAACTATGTAAATTTATTTAAATCTAAACATAAACAGAAACGGGATATTCCCAGAAATCATCCGTGTTAGTAATATTATATATATTGCTAAGACCGTTAGGTCAGCCAATCACTGGCCACTCGGCAATCACAGCCGAGCGTCGCAGACACAATCACAGCGTCTGCTTTGAGATAAGTTAGTTTAGGCATCCATAGCAAGATCTTTCCTCGTCAATCTCAGACGTGGAACTGGGTATTTTACATTAAATAGCTTCGACTTTTTAATGCTCTAGAGTTCTTTTTTATACACGGAAGCGGATACAACGAAATGTAAATACTTAATAATTCCGTTTCCGCATTTTAAGTTCTAATTTAAATACTAAATAGAGTAGTCTCAGCTCTACATTAAAAACATTAATTTTTATAGTAAATAGATATAGTTACACAAAGGCTGCAACACTATTCAGTTAAAGATTGCCGAGACAACTATCTTTGGTAATACGATCCTTGGTAATTTTTCGCTTTTTTGCTTTGGGAGCAGGAGCGGGTTGGGAAGCAAGATATTCTATGGTTTCATCTGCCAAAGTTGTGGTCATCTCAGTTATAGGTTCTAATGAGATATTGCCTAATTCGGACTGAATTGTCGAACTTAAAAATATACCAAGATCTCCTAACTCTATCTGATTAAGTGTTCGACTCGCCCAACTGTGTCATTGTATTTATTAAATGCTTTCAAGCTTTGACTGATTTTAAGTGAAATCAAGAAATAAGCACACAATGAATTTGGCTTCTGGAGTAAGAGGGGTTTTTATAGTCAAAAAACGCTTACAGAGTTTAAATTAAAAAAGCATAGTTCTATTCTCCCCTCTTTGGTAACGTCGAGTCAACAATTGGACTACTCGTCAACTGAGTGGATGTTGCGCATTTCTCCACCAGTTTCACAGTCGGAACCCACCAGTGATTCAACGTCACCATCATCATGCTCAACACGTTCAACCATGGATGATTGGTCTTGATCAAGCAGATTTTTCGTAAAGTCTCTACGTCATCTGTTGACAATTAGCCTCCACAATCACAAGATCGTCTGTTTCCTATTTTCTCTTCAATCTTGGCCTCTTCCTCAGGGGTCAGCAGAGTTTTCAAATTGAATCGTTCCGCCTCTCCAGACATGATTTTGTTTTTGTACTTGTTAAACAAAAACTGTTTGCGATGCCCTGCAAGAATTTCTGCTTTCAGTGTCACAATCTTTGATAACAAATTATCAAAGTCACTCAAATTTCGGTGTTCCCAACTTGTAAAAAATGATAAGAAGTCGACTTGCACCGTACAAGGCCGATTTTGCGCTAAAGTTCACACATTTTTCGTTTCGCTTCATGTACACATAGTCTTTGGTCCTTCTCCATTTCTTGAGATCTTCTATGATGATATTACAGACACGATACGTGACGCGTGTAGTATCATCATTGATAACACGGTGGGTGCACCGGTCTTATCACCCGACACACTGCTTTTTAATCAAAAGCATAGAGATCTCAGGATCCCATATATGAATATGTATGCTGATTGCGACTACAATGTTGACCTTTATATCGAATAGTTTTTAAATTTGGGCCCCAATACCGCGTGGGAGATTGAGTATGAATTGTTCATGTTTCACGACACTAAAAAAACGATACACACTCAAAAAGCTTAGCAATTTACGAATGTCATTAAAAAATAAAATTAAAACATTGATAAATGATGACTGCCTTGATGCAGTAAAGTTACTATATTATAAGCAAAACGTTAGGTTAAGTAATTACTAGCAATAAAGCCTTTTTGTAAAAACCTTTTAACCTTTTTCGTAATAAAACCTCTTTGTGCGTAATATGATTGAAAAAATCAAAGTGTTTTATTTATTACTGTCGACCTTTTTTCTTGTGTGAGTATCTTGGGTATGTGAATAAAAGCCTGGGCTTCTATTCACTCTTATCATACATATATCGCTTCTTTTGTATCGATTAGCGATTAAATTTTGAGTCAACATTAGCCCAAGCCTTTTTAAATCATAAAAAATCCACCACCACCAGACTGGACAATTCAAAAAAAGGGTAAGATTCTTTTACCCTCGCTGAGAAGGGTCTACTTGCTTACTAATACAAACAACCACCACCACTTGAGGTGTTTGTATCCGCAAGGGTAACAAAGCTTACTAATAAACCACCACTACCACCATCAGTGAGGAAATTGTATCCTTATTGCTGTTTACCATCAGTGAGGAGATTGTGTCCTTACGGCAGTATGGGTGAGGAGTACGGACATTGTTTTCTTTTGGGAGGACATTGTCTGTCACTCCTATTCTTCTTTGTCAATCTGTCAGTTCGTCAGTTTTCTCAGTCTGCCTGCCCGTCAAGAACCATGTGAGTTCGCTCTGCTCTTTGGCTATATCCTTTTTTAATGGCTTATTCATTTTCCACATCCTGTTAAACTTTTTATATAACATATAATGTCTTCAGCTTGAGCTCTTTAGTCTTGGGGATCGAATGTCCAGGGGATCTAAGTTGTGGGGATTTAAGGTAAGGGGATCTATGCGGGATCTAATGTCGTTGAATTTAATGAACTAATGCAGTATGCGAAAGTATGTTACTTCAGTTTTAAGCCCGAGCTTATGGTTATGTGTTCGTATGTCTGTATGTCTTAACATCCGTCCGTATGGGGATAACTCAAGAACAATTAGAAATTGGTATGTCTTGAATTGGTTTTATGGCGTCCAAAAAAAAGACACCTACTTCAAAAATCGCTCGGCGGTGTAGGGCAACTGCCAGCTAAAAATTCTCGGGTAAGTTCATCCGATGTTTTTTGTCGACTACTGTGGGATAGTTTCAGCAAGCTAGTTTAAGTGTGGTCCCTTTAGTTGAATGCCTCCGAGAAAGATTTGGGTCGTCATGGAATGCCGTTCTTTGACCATAACCTGTGACCTTATTTGATCTTTGATTCTTTTTTTTCTCTCCAAATTGAGAATTATTTGAATTAATAATTTGGGGTTTCTTATTAGTTTAAAATTAAGGAAATATAAGTTTTAAGTCTTTACTCGTGTGAATAAATCTTTTTTTTATTAAAAGAAATTCACTTTCGTGTTTCCTTATTTTCATCATGGGTAGTTTAGGGTTTTTTTTATCTTCAAGGACTACTAAGTCCAGGTCATCACATACCTTAACTAGTTCCAGGTCATGGTCTTCATCAAAAGTGATAGAGCGTTAAGCGTTACATCTCACATACAAAAATGGAAGAAGAAAAATATTGTCACAATCAAGATAAAAAAAGAGAAAATACGGGGGTTATTAAGAAGGCGTAAAAAGTATGGAATTCGTACACAGAACTAGCTGAATAGCCCCATCCCAAAAATATAGTTCATTGTATAACATTAAAAAACTAGTCTTAAATAATGGCAGCAGAAACCAAAACCCACCAGAGAGTCTGGATCTAGTTTACGCTCATCTTTTAAGGTCTCCAATCCCAGTTAAAATTGGAAAGCATTTTGGATTTTGACGACGTCAATTGTTGATTTTATGAACGAACGTTCTTGAATTTTTGCTTTGTAAACGGAAAAGAGCCCAACCCTATTTGAAGGGCTGAAACAATAACTCCCATGGGGTTCTAAATCGCGTTTTACGGGAAGTTAATATTGCATACGATACATAAATTTTATTTCTCTTATATGTAACTACTGAAACTTAAACACCCTTAGCACTTAATAAAACCAGTAAACCAAAAACAGATTATCATGTTTTCGATCAGAAGATTCATGAGGTTTATGTGCATAAGGCTTTATGAGGATTTATGTGCATTACTCTGATTACTCAATTTTATACGTAATGAAATAGGTTTTACATTTTTTTAAAAATTTGTCTTGATTGCTACTAAATCTATAATTCATTAAGATTATGTGGGAGGTTGTTGAGCCTCTTCCACTATTTGAGCAGGTTGTTGAAGAGGCTTGAAACCTAAATGAACCACATCATCATCTTCGTCATCGTCTGATGAATCTGATACTGCGAGCGTTATTACTTCCGCTTGAGTTGAAGCATCAACGGTAGAATAGTTAGTTTGGGTTTTAATATTATTTACTTGTGATGAAATGGTTTGGGTTTGAGTATTCGTAACTGTTATATAATAATATATAGTAATTAAGAAATATTATTAGAAAAAGACTAAGTTTACTTTTTATTAACAGAAAATGACAAAAAAAGGTTTAAGCTTATTGTAGTATTAAGTGAAAAAAGGGATTGCACTTTTTCATTTATTTTACTTTTTGGTTCTTAGAATCAAGAGCAAAGAGCTAAATTGAAGGTTGTAAAGTGTCAGGACTGCATGCTGTGTGATTTAGTGGAAAGATGTTTTACTGGAAAAACTTTTATTTTCTTCACCCTATTTTTAATTAAAATGCATTATAAACTGGAACACAAAAAAGTTTTTTTATGTGTTCCAGTTTATATTTCTAGGAATAAGATGTAATATATTTTATTGATATTTATACTTATAACTAAGAAACTTAAATTATATGAAATTTATGTGTGTAATGGTCAAGAGTGAGTTTAAGAAATCGGGTATGATTACGATTTCAAATCCTTAAACCTTTGACAGTCTTTTTGGTCCTCAGTAGAGTGAACTCTTGCTGTCCTTCCTTTTTTTCCCTTAATAAATATTGGTCCTCATTGAGTGAACATATTTATTTTAGAAACTTTATAAAATAATAAAACCTATTGTATAAAAATGTAAATAGTATTTGCGTTTTCAAAAGTTTTTCTTTTTAAAATTTCTGAATCATAGTTTCAGCTAAATAGGCTATAGCAGTAACTTGTAGTGAAGTGGTTTAGGTTGGTAGGTCAAATGCAAAAGGGTATTCGCCTATGATTTTAATCTCTGCTTAGTCAATTATAACGATTTTAGGATGTGCAGGGGAGAATGGATCGTAATCCAGGGCATCCAAGACAAAGGATGACATACTGCCCATTCTGTAATTAATAAAGAAATGTTTCTGCAAATCTTGAATTAGGATTTCCAAAAGAGTTATCTTTCAACCCCCCAAAATAGGGGGGTCGTATATCTTTCAAACTAATTTTTTTACGAATTTACTAAATAAAAGCTCCCATTTCGTAATCAGGGATAGGTTAGGTTATTTTACAAAATTTCAGGTCAACTGAAAGATTATTTTGAAACATAAAGCACCTCAACAATGCCAATAAGATGTATATCATATGAATCTTTCTTACTCATTACCTTAATTCGACTAAAATAAACTTATTCAGGAGCAGATTTGTCGATTCACGTTAAAATACAGAATGTTTCTCAATTTATTTGTAGTCCATTTTGAAATAATTAATTAAAAATTGATTGCAAAACTTTTTGTTATGTGCTCGGTTTACATGTGACAATACTATTCCCTTTTCCTACAATTAATTACAAATAGATAGCTTTGCACTTAGACTCTCTATCTTTATAGCTTACCTCGAAAGGCTCAAGCCCATTGAATAACATTAGGTAGCAAACCTTTTTTAAAAGATGTCAGACCCATTTTACTTTTTAAGTAACAATGCGTAGGGAAAGCGAAAAAGCTTCAATCTTTACAACTATAAGGTGCTTTATTAGAATAGCCTTGACCTTGATAAACGTAATAACATTACAAAGGAAATAGAACAGTTGATGGTAAAGTTCTGTTACATGAAAATTTTTTGGGATTATAACGGTCAAGAAGGCTAACGGCTCATGGAATATAATGCACAACAGTGTAATATTAGTAAAACCAAAAAGGGCAGGTTGCGCAGGCACCTTTTTGCGATGAAAACTGAAGCAAAATGTAATATTGGTGGGATTTAAATGACCCACAGGGTGACCCCACTGGTTTTTGGAAAGTCAATGTAGCGAGCTGAAATTTTCAATGGGGGTTACGAATAGTAGGTTTACGTTAATTATGAAGCAAAGTTTAATTTTATCGTAAATTGAATGACCCCACAAGGTGACCAGCACTGGTTTCTGAGATTCAATATAGAAAGCTAAGATTTAAATTTACACATTAACATCACCAAATTCGTATTTTCATTTTAATGCTATTTCGTAAATCGTTGTCAGGCCTAGGCTCGGGCTGAATGAAAGTGCACAGAAAAGTTTTCAAATATTGAAGACTGAAGATGATTACAAATACCAGTTCACAAATTAGACTAAATTAAATTAATTGATGTTGAAGAGCTTAAGTAAAACGGTGTCTTAATTTTTGAAAGATCGTGTACATCAGCGGGAGGTATTTAGGACGTGAGTTATACCGAAGGCGGTTATGACTCATAGTTTACTTATTCGTAGAATGTTAGGAATAATGATGTATTTATTTATGATATATTAGAAACCAATAATATATTTATTCGTATTATATTAGAAATATTAATCTATCCTGGGTAACTTCAATATAAATAGTTTTTAGTACTAGCAACACTGATAATACCAATTAAGTATCCGTTTGCCGAAATGGAAGTTTTAGTTGTTCGTATTATTCTTTGAATTACTATTAATTAATGTGACAACATGTAGAAGTTTTCTGTATTGAGATACTGAGAAAGTTAACTGTTTAGTAACTAAAGATTTTTTCTACGTTTCAATCACGTAAATATATTACCTACTAATATTCCGCTATATCGCTGTTACCTAAAATCTGTAAGTATGAGTAGCTCATTCTTTTATTTAGATAATTGATAGTGAACCTGTCAGGCCAAATAGCTGCAGAAAATAAGTAATTATGTTTTCACTGTACATTCATATTCTAATGTATTCATAATTTAAAGGATGTGCTTATGATACTGCACCACGCTTGTTTGAGAAAACTTTCATGACTGGTTTAACGAAATTATAATTGTGTTTATTGTTTGAGTATTCATTTTTACTATTTATTTCGAAGCTTAAATAGAAATCTTACTGCACTTAATGCAACTGTAGTGTAATGTTAATTATAAGTTAATAATCAGCTATTGACTAGCTTTTTTACAGCTTTATTTATTTCAAGTGGAATTTTACTCTTCAGCTCTATTTTATTGGGTATTGTCTTGGCTGTATAATATTGGTCTAATTCAAACTCAAAAACAAGTTTGTTTGGAACAATAAACTATAACATAAAACTGTTCTAAAACATGCTATAGTCCGGTTTTAAACAGTTTTTGAAAAATTCAAATAAATTATGTTACACCAAAGCAAGATTAATGTGGTTTAGTTTATGTATAAATTATCTTCTGTCATTCATCAGATTCATATTTTATTACGATTCTTTACAATGTTGTGTATTTATAAAATAAAGACAAAATGTGTTTACTTGCAAATGTGAAATTGAAATACTTTATGCAGTCATTAAAATTGCAATTGATGATATTTTCTAATGATTACTTACTGGTTTGAAATGAATTCATAGATACATTCTTTATAATCAGAATTAAATTATGACCAAAATGCTGTCTACAACAAATTGTATCTTTTCAAGTTTTGTAAAAAAATCATTGAGTTATTATAATAACTCGTTTATATCCTTTATCCATTCCATTTCTTGAGGATATGACTCATATTATTATTTTACTATCGAAATGTCTACTACTATATTTCTATGATAAAAATATTGTGTCTGTTCGATTTTAAGTATCGAATCACCTGTTACCTATTTTAACCTGTTATTCATTATCCATTTTTTCACATTCCATTTTACCCTTATTCTCATGCACAGAACAGAGATCAGGGGTCCGCGTTGGGCGCCTAATGTTGATCTGTATTCTGTGATTGCGCTGGGAAGGCCTCCTCTAAGCGCAATGTCGAAAAATATGGCCCAACTCCCTGCAATTATAGCAGCGAATCGGGGGCACCGGCGATAGGGATCGATCTCGAGGCCGTTGGGCTTCTCTTTCTGTAGCCGCAGTTTCTTCCTCTTTATTCCTGTGTAAAAATGAAAAAAATTTATGAAATTGAAAAAATCAAGAATGAAAAAAATTACAAACAAATTACCTCTGTAAATGTACATAAACATGAATATGAACATGTACTCCACTGCTATGTTTCCTCTCGGACATTTTAAATTTTAAATAAATTGAAAAGATATAAAACAATATGCGTTTACTAGTGACACTCAAGAGTCAGAATCCAAAATGATTCAGTCGTATGAATCGCATCCGATTTATATACTCCCAAGGAATGTTTTTTTTAATTTAGAAAAAAATGTTATTTTAAATAGCCAAAAACACGTAAATAGTTTGTTATTTTCATAACAAGTAGACAATAGGGGGTACTTTTCAAGATCGAGTCCCCCACACGTACATGTTATGAAAATAATCCAAGGTTGACCTGGATCCCTTTTTCGTTCAGGAAAAAAGGGATGGAAATTGAAGCCAATAAAACATTGTCATTGTTTTGGAAGTGAGAGAAACTCAAGGCCTTGGGTATTATTAGCAACTACATGTGTAAACGGAAAGATATTTAGATACTTGCAAAGAAACTGAAATGTTGAATATGTACTGAGATATATACTATTATTTCCTGTTTTAAGACCGATTCCAGTATAGATAGATGCATTATGAAATCTGAAGTTGATGTCCTTCGATGGGATTCGGAAGGCAAGAAGCTGTTGTACGATTGCATTGCCGTGGAATTTTAAGTATCTGTAACAAAACAAAATGAAAAGGACACTGAAGTATTTCTTCGATTGTTGTCAAAGTTATTATGTGGGAGACATACATGGAAAGTAACTACATAAAAACCCCTGATATTAGAGACACTTTGTCCTAAAAACATAGTGGGCGACTTTAATTTTACAACCTCTCACTTAAAAGGTTAAACCCATAGACTTAAGAACTATATAATATTATATATTTCGTTCTTAAGAACGATAATATATAATAATAATATATGATATAATAACTACATAATAAGATATTATATAGTTCTTAAGTCATTGGTTGAACCCCATCCGTGACTCAGACTCATAGAAAGATCTTATAGTCGGAAATCGGCTACCATTCTTATCTCCATTATCATCATGGTGAGCATAGGGCATAAAGACGATGGCTCTGACTTAAAAACCATTACATTTAGGTTCTTTAAATCCTCACGTCTAGGATGAACGTATTGCAACAAACAACAAGTAAGCCACTTACAAGCTAGAAACTAGCAGAGATAGCCAAAATACTGTATTTTAAAATACAATTGTAATGAAAATACAATATACGTATTTTGTATTTTGTATTTAAATACATCAAATTTAAATCGTAATTGTATTTTGTAATTGTATTTTGGAAATAAAATGTATTTTGTAATTGTAATTGTATTTTAGCCATTTTAGCCATTTAATTGTATTTAGATTACCGCCATAATGTATTTTGAAAATACATTTGAAAATACATTTTGAATTTTTCCAGAAAAATTTTTTCACAAAAGTGGACAATCAATGTTTCGGGAATTTGGTTAAAAAAAAGTCGGCTTTAGTTTTCGTTTTTCCCCATACATCTTAGCAAACTAACGTTTTTAACTGACAGGCACGTTTGTGAACCCTAATAGAGTGCATGCGGTTATCAGAAGATAACATTGAAGATACGCTTATCAAGATAAGCAAACCTATCACATCATTTTTTTCGTTCTGTTCAAAATGTATTTTGCGTGTGTACTTGTATTTTAAATACAGTATTTTGTATTTTGGAAGAATTCAAAGTATTTGTATTTGTATTTTGTATTTTGAACTTTAAAAATTGTTCAATGTAATTAAATACAAAAGTATTTTGAGGGTTTGAAATGTATTTTGTAATTGTATTTTGTATTTTGAACGAAAGTATTTTGGCTATCTCTGTTCGTAAAGTTCAAGTAAAAACCACGACGCGTATCAGAAACTGGGACCCCGGGACAGGCTGTGAAAACCTGGAATTTCCCGGCATTATTGTCAAACAATATACACATAAGTTCATATAAGTTCACAGATAAATAAGAAATATCAGGATCATTGGAAGACAAATATAACGGATTCAATCTGTGTTGATATTTAATAAACCACGACAAACGGATATATGAAAGTGTCGTCAGATTATATTTATGATGGTGTTCATCTGTTCAGGAAAATTGTTTTACGAAACTTGAAAGTTGGAGGTGTAAGAGACATACACTAGAAAGACCGGGGCACTATGCAACACAATTTCATTTTTCAAATTTTTGTCACATTTTTTGTGATTTAAATTAGGAGGTGTGGCCAATTTGCCCAATTTTACAAACTTTATCGTCCCTTTGACCCTAGGATCCCAAATGCAAAAACAGAATGAAACAATATTTTTCCTGTCAAAAGCTAGCCATTAGGACAGACGGACGGACGGACAACATGAACGTTCACATAAAGCGTCTGACGACACCACAGAACTATATCATACTACGACTAGAAAACGAGCTCCTGTCTCTAAAAATGAGTCAAAACTAGTTCGAAAACTAACATCACCACCGGATGATGGGTAGAAATACTTGCATGTAATGTTTACATACTGAAACTAGGAAGATAGACTCAAAAGATAGCGAATGGGTCTTATTACTGCATGGAGAGTGGGGCATTTGCAGGGTACAAACAATGTAAACAACCCACTCAGAAATATCTTACTTTTTAGTTCCTCACTCTGCCGTCTCCTGGTGGCACACACCATACCATAATCATTTTTGAGGCTGAAATTATCATGCAAGCCAGACTCATTGGACGACACTTAATAATAAATACTCATTCGCAATTCAAGAGAATGAAGTTAAGAACCTCACTGCTCGTTAGGTTCAGTTTTCAGGAAATAAAAGTTTTTGCTTTGTTTCAACAAGAAACGAGAATTGAGAATGGATTTGGCTGTACATATTTTGTCAGACGACGACGTAACAAATACTTAAGTATTAAGTTTATTTTCATAATTCAACAACATTTAAATGGCTGAAATGAGTTTCTGAGCCTTAAATGCAATTAGTGAAATGTTCTTTGATAGCGAAAGCCCCACGCCTGTTAGTAATTAAACACGTACATGCATTTGTTCCTTTCATGGCAAAACAATTCTTTAAAAAAGGCTTTTATTCGCCTAGAGTAAAGTAGTAAACAAGCCAAATAGAAAATCAAGTCAAATCAAGATTGAAGTAGCTGAGCCAAGAAAATTTACATTGTTCAAAGATGCAAGTTAAGTGGATGAATTGAAGGGTGGAAATGAAGGACCAAACACCACTTCTTGCCCACCAATCCTCTAATATGTTTTATTCCAGGAAATCTAATAGATGCTTGGGTGTAGCCCTTCTCTGACGAATGATTATAAACACAATTCCACAGGTTTTTTTGTCAATCACTATAGGTATTAGTTTATTAAAGTAAAAGTTATATGCAAATTAATTAAACTTATTCCTTAACAAAAAGCATTGATTGCTAAAGTTTCTCAAATACATCTAGCTACCGTGTCACCTTCACGGTAGCTAGATGTACTTGAGAATACGATAGTAAAATCAACATCAATATCCCAACTTGCTACAGAGCAAAACTTAGCACCACCCGCACCCCGAAAAAAAAACTAACCGTCGTTTTTCTGCAAAATACAATCAATAAAAATGACGATATAACAGGAATTCTACTAAAGGGTGTAAATCTCTTTTCGGTTTAAGCTTATAATGTTGCTATATGAAATTCCAGCAAAAGTGCATTTTCTAATTTTAAAACCGTATAAAGTGTACCATACAGTACTAATATTATAGAAAAAAGTGTCTTTGAAATCGTGGTTTCCAACATTTAGCTACTTGAACTAAACATTATCCCACACTTTTGGGATATTATAGTCTTCCAAGCTCTTATCATTAGGTAAACATGGTATATAGAATTAACATCGTTTGAATCAATCAAGGTTGTCAAAATTATTTATGAAGTTTTTGGAGAAATTCGGAAAGTAGAAAAAGACCGTCTAACCAAAATAACAATTTACACACGTTTTAAATTTTTAACAAAGATCATGTAACAGAATTTGTTGATAAAAGTGTTTTCTGTAGAAATATTCTATGGTCCACTTAAAAGGTTCATTTGTACAGCCGTTTCTAAAAATCTGCGTGAGCGAACATCTCCCGGGAATCTACCTATCCCACTAACCATTCAGAGAATATCTCCTGGCCGTTCGCAAGCTTTTCAATTTTGACACCCAAAACCTCTGGCATATCATTCTCCATCAAATACGTACACTAAAAACCACAAAAAAATAAAATAATGAAATTCATAAAAAAACTTCCCTTGCGATTAAGACCCTTCCATTTGGAAAAATTTACCATTCCTTTCCAAACACTTAGATTGGAAACTGGAATTCCTTCATAAGTATAGTTACTGCGGTGCCAGACTCCGACGCCACTTGATGGATCTAATTGTGCTGAAGTCATTCCTGGTCTACAAAATATTAACTCTTGATTTGCTTCGAATGTCTCATCCGTTATTAGAGCACACGCAATATCCAATACTATCCTTGTTTTAATGTCTGTGAGTGATACAAATTCGCTCGGTTGACTATTTGATTCAGGGCCGCTGCTGGAGTCTACGTTTTTTTTCCATCCCCAAATCTCCCAAACAGAAGTATTTCCTAATGATGGTTGTCCACTTGGAGACGGAGAGGAATCCAGCTGATTTCAGAGAAAACTGAATAAATAATAGAACTAGCACATGTTTGAGAATGCGGTGTCTGGTATACAGAGACAGGAATACGTTTGACGTTAAAACGCAACCTGAAACCCTGATGATGGTGCCCGTGGATCCCTTTTGGATATTTTGAGCCATTCATCTATCCCGTTACTGTTTGATTTAAAAAATCATCGAATTTTTTTGAATCCTATCTTGTGTATGAACTCAATTTAAAAAATGATCCAAAAAATATTTTAAATGATTTTCAAAAAATCTTTTGTGATGGTGGATAGATGGACACACGGGATGGGACGGCCTTCTAAGGTTTACCTACTGTAGTAGACTATGTGTATTTTACCGTAAAACCCGATTTGAACCCCCCCCCCGGGGTTTAGGGCCTCCTCTGAATACCTCCCCAGGTCTGGTGACTGGTTTGAAAACATAAACCCTCCCGGAATATAGCCCCATCCAAAAATATGGTTTACTTTACAACATTAAAAAACCAATTCGAAAAAATTTAAACAGAAAATTAAGAAGCCACAAAGCCTGGATCTAGTTTAAAACCAACTAGTTCTAAAACCTTAAAGGTTTCACATCTAAAAGTGTAAAGGATTTTGGATTTTGACAAGATAAAGTGATGGTTTATTAGCGTTCTTTGGCGTTTGCTTTGAAGCGCCTTAGATAGCTCCCCATGGGGTGCTAAATCGCGTTTTAAAGTAATCTAAATTCTAAGTTACCTGAGCCGCTTGTGCTGGAATTTCGTGACTGCTGCCACTCTTCTTATCGTTTGGGTCTCCACTCATAATTAAAATGTGTAGAATTAATTAACAAAAAACGGCCAGTTAAGTTGTATGACCAATATTCGTATTATTCTTTATTCTGAGAAATCACGAATTCAGTATTTTATAGAAGTTCTCTCAATCTCTATGAACTGTGGTCTGACAAACAAAGTAATCATGCACAGGCTCTATTTCTGAGCTTTTCTTGTAAATCTTTCTTTGATGAAATTTATTTAGCCAAATTACTACTCTTCTAGTAATACTCCTGTTATATAATTTATTCAAGTAGTATGTAAACTAATTCCGTTCTGAGCCCAACTCAAAAGAATGGAAATTAGACCCACAACGCTCGTTTGCTTCATTTTGCAGGAAGTTCAATGTTTTTTCGTTTCAACAAGGAACGATTAGAGAGGATGGATTTAGTTGTACGTACTTTTTCAGTGAACATGACTACAAGATGATTACTATATAGTATATAGCTATTTAGTTGTTTTTCATAAAACATTAACATTTAGTAGCCGGAAATAGGTTTCTAAACCATAAATTACATTTTACAAATAGTGCTTGACAGCCAGAATCTACATCTCTTAACATTTAAACATGTTTGTTGATGTGTGCGTGTTCAAGGCAAACTATTCTTTAAAAAATGCTTTTATTTGCCTAGAGTAGAATAGTACACAGCCAAAAAGAAATCGAAATTGATCCCTCATTCAGTCGTATGAATTAGAGTATACCTGATCAAAGAAACTTTATAATGTTCGAAGATGCGAGTTAAGTGGTTGAAATGAAGGACCACATATCAATTTTTGCCAACAAATCTGCATATTTTATTTTTACGAACCTAATAGATAGCCCTTGGTGTGTAGCCCTTTTCTGAAAATTGAGTTTCAACATAATTCTACAAGTTCTTGGTCAATCAGTTTGCGTATTAGTTTATTCAAGTAAAAGCTATATTAAAATGAATTAAACTTATTCCTTCACAAAAATAATTGATTGTTAAACTTTGTCAAATACATCTACCGTGTCACCTTATAGTAAAATCCACCTCATTATCCCAACGTTCCACAGACCAAAACTTTGCTCCACCCGAGAAAAACTCCCCTTCGTTTTTCTACAATATACAATCAATAAAAATCGCAGACCAGTACCGACTGTACTGTCTCAAAGGGGCCTCATGTGGGCCTGTGGGTCATATAGGCATGTGAGCCCACATGACCTCATGTGGGCTCACGTATAACCTTTTTTGTAAAAAACCAAATTCCAGCATATTTTATAATTTGAAAATCGAATCAAGTCCACTATACATACTACACATTATTGAACAAAGTGTCTTTGAAATCCCGGTTTCAAATAATTAGCTGTACGAACTACCACCTTTTCCTCCATGTTTGGATACTAAAATTTATTAACTATCCAACCGCTTCTTTCAAGCTAAACAGGGTACATAGAATTAACATTGAATCGTTCAAGGTTTTCAGAATTACTTATGCCATGCGTGAAGAAATTTGGACTATAGAATTTTAAAAAACGTCCAACCAAAATAATGATTTGCACATATTTTCCACGTTTTAAGTTTTTAACGCATATCATGTGAACAGAATCACGTCATCTATGTAATAAAAGTGTTTTATATCAAAACCTTCTGTGGTCCATTTACCAGGTTCATTTTTTATAAACGTTTCAAAGAACCATACGAAATTAGCTGCCCGCCAAAATCTCCTGGATTTCTTCCTCTCGCAATACCAAGTCAGAGACTCTTTTCTCCTGGCCGTTCGCAAGTTTTTCAATTTTAGCACCCCAAACACCTGGCGAACCACTCTGCATCAATACGTGACACTAAAAATAACAGAAAATTAAACAATAATATTCATAGCCCTACCGATTAATCTTAATACCCTGCCGTTTGCAAAAACTTACCGATTCTTTCCAATAATCTAAATCGGAATATTGATTTTTTCCTCTGGTCAAGTCCCCCATACTTCGCCAGACTCCGATACCTTTTGCTGGATCTAATCGTGCGGCAGTCATTTCTTTTCTACAAAAGATCAACTCATGATTTGCTCCAATTCTATCATTAGTTATCAAAGACATAACAGCATCCAAGTCTACGGTTGTTATAATGTCTCTGAATAATGATAGAAATTTGCATGATTCCAATTTTGATTGAGGGCCGTCTATGTTTTTATTGTGTGCCCAAATCTCCCAAGTAACAGTCTTCCCTGATGATGTTTCTCCACTTTCTGACGCAAACAAATCTAACTGATTTTACAGAAAACTGAATAAATAATAGAACCAGAATGCCGTTTGAGAATGTGGCATACAAAGACAGGAATACGTTTGAAATTAAAATCTGCCGTGATGATGGTATCCGTTTCGGGTCTTTTTCAAAATGGTCCAAAAAATATTTTAAATCATTTTCAAAAAACCTTTTATATGATGGTGAATAGATGGACAGACGGGATCGGACGTGGTTTTTCGGTTTATCGATTGCAGTAAATTATTCGTATTATAATCTAAGTTCTAACTTACCTCATCAGTTTGTGCTGAAATTTTGTGACTGCTATCACTCATCTTATCGTTTAGGTCTCCACTCATAATTAAAATGTGTAGAATTAATTAACAAAAAACGGCCAGTAAAGTCTTATGATCAATATAAGTATTATTCTTTATTCTGAGAAATCCCGAATTCAGTATTTTATGGAAGTTTTCTCAATCTCTACTCTATGTACTTCAGCTTTGTCTGACAAACACAGTAATCATGTAGGCTCTATTTCTGAGCTTTCCTTGAGTAAATCTTTCTTTGATGAAATTCATTTTAGTCAAATTACTCTTCTACTAGCTGTATGGCCGGGCCTACGGCCCGGCACATACATCTAGTCTACCTTCGAAAGCGGCCAGTTTGCTATGGGAGAATCTCAATTCAAATTGGGGGTCTGCAAGTTTGCGCTTTGGTTTTACTACTTTTAAGATAATTACTTTTTTAGCTTGCAAATTGAAAGTTTAAGCATTGTACCAGAGTGTCGTCAATACAAGTTATTACCCCTGCTGCATATTACACTTGACAATCGGCGTCATTGCATGTCATTTGCATCTCAAACCTGCCCACTGTCAGTCGCATTGCATACCCACCTCTCACACGTTCAACCGCATCTCATAACCCCGGCTCCTATCTTCGATCGCTTCGTATCCCCAAACAGACTACCTTCGATGGCATCGGATCCCTAAACCAACTACTTTCGATCGTATCGCATCCCCATTAAATAAGTTGTGAAAGGAATACGATGTGAGGCGTGAGGCGTAATTTTTAGCTTCCACTTAAAAGAATGTGGATGAAATTGAAAATAACTAAATCGCATCACAACCTGACCCTCCCAATTTGTATCGCATTGGATTTGTTTCGCAACCCAACCCTTCTATTTTCGATCGCGTCGCAGTTCAACCTTTCCTACCTTAGAGCGCCTCGTATTTCAACCCCTCCTATCTTGGATCGCATCGCAATCGCAAAAGTTGCGATGCATTTTATGTCATCATTTTCTGAGTAAAACCTTTCATTATTCTGCTTGTTCGGGTTCAGGGTTTTGTTTGTAACGTGTTACCTAAGATAAGGTTTGACCGTTGTTACTTGCCTTTCCCACAATACTTAACTTCAATATTCTTCTCGTCTTAGGGTTCGGTCCGATCAAAACCGAGGTCACAATCCCAGAACCCACCCAAAGGTTTTAATGTTTTGAAACTTCGGAAAAAATAAAAACGTTACTTAACTGCGATTCCGGGTGGAGTTTGCATCATCGGTTTTGATTGTTTTGCAGTTCCGAAGTAGTAACAGCTATTAGTGTATTTTCCATTTCAAAATATGCACTAAGTTTTAATTAGAAAACTAATTTATTTTTCGTGTGGTAGGGCTCGGTCGCAGCAAAGTAAGTCACTTTATCTTTCACTTACAGCTATCACGACCATCATTTGTTTTGATTTTTTAATCCAGAAACATTAATACCTAATTTGAAATACATGCAAGTTTGTTTACCTCACGTTTTTGAATTTAAGGTTTTGGTGGTTGTTGTTACTTACTTCAATATTCTGGGTGTTGTAATTTTTTGTCCGACCAAAAAAAATTTGTCTTTTTTTAATTCGGAAAAAATATAAAAGTTGTGGGACTGTGGTTCGTTGAGTTTTGCTGAGCAAATAAAGGATAACTGCCACCACGGCCTTCGGAAAATTAACACATGAGTATTTGAACGGTATGCCGTTGCATTGGATTGGATAGTAACTGTAGAATACATATGAAGAGCACAAATAAGGGATAGCTACCTCGTACCGGCCGACCCCCAATTTGAGTTGTTCCATTAGGTAATTTTTTTACTTACATTAATTACAATAGAATACGAACATTACGAGGGGCTTGCTACAATACGCACGTTGTACTACATACCAATACCATCATTCGACCTAAGCAGTACAGTAAAGGGTGTAGTGGCTGGTCAAACCAACGAAACCCATTCCATATATGCTGTGTAAATGCATATCACCGTCTTCACCTACGTCACTGGATAATCGAATGTGAGCGTAAACTGCAATGAAATGAGCCATTATCATTTACTAATTCCTCTCCCACCAGCTACGGCACTGGTTGAAACTCCAAAATAATATTCTTCCCTTTTAATAATATGATTAATACTCCTGTTATATGATTTATTCAAGTAGTATGTAAACTAATTCCGTTCTGAGCCCAACTCAAAAGAATAGAAATAAGACCCTCACCACTCGTTTGCATCACTTTACAGGAAACACAACCTTGTTTTTTTTGTTTCAACAAGGAACTATTAGGGAGGATGGATTTGACTGTACATATTTTTTCATTCAACTTAAATACGAGATGATGAATATATAACTATTTACTTGATTTTCATAAATCCTTAACATTTAGATGCCAGAAATAGGTTTCTTAACCTTAAATTATATTTTACAATTGTGCTTGTCAGCCGCAATAAACTTCTTTCAATATTTTTGTGCAGGTCTTTCGTTCATGGCATACTATTCTTTAAAAAATGCTTTTATTTGCATGCACTAGAATAATAAAAAGTCAAATCGAAAATGAAGTTGAAAACTCATCCTGACGGTTGAATTAGACTAGTTGACCCGTATAAATTGCATAAAGAGCCAATCTATGCAGATGATATGAACGATAGAAGATAATCACCGTCTACTTTTTGGCCACCAATCACCGGAAATGTTTTATTCTAGGGAACCTCAGAGATATTTAGCCCTTTTCCAACAAATGATTCGAAAACGTAATTGAATAACATTCGGTTCCATCAATATATCTCTTTGTTTATTAAAATAAAAAGTATAGTAAAATTAATTATACTTATTCCTTAACAAAAATAATTGATTGCTAAAGTTTCTCAAATACATCTACCGTGTCACCTTATAGTAAAATCAATCTCAATATCCCAGCTTGCTACATAGAAAAACTTTGCTCCACCTGAAAAAAACGGTCCCCTTTCGTTTTTTTACTAAATACAATCAATAAAATGATAATGTAAGAGTTTTTCCAAAGTGTGTTCATATACATAAATAGTTCATAAATAAAATACCTCAATGCACCTATCATGTGTGAGCTAAAGATGATATGTATAAAATGTCTTCTAGTACTCTACTTGTTATAAGAATTAGAAAAGTAATGTTAGTTAAGAGTCAGTAAGTCAGTAAGTGAAAGGTTATGATCTGTAAGTTTAAGCAGAGATAGTATGCAAGATAATACAAGAAGAAGGGAGATTCTAATACAAATAATTGTGCCTTATTATCCACAAAACCCAAGTACACCTCACACGTGTGACCTAATTATAACTTCCCCCTTGGTGGATTCAAGGGTCCACCAAGGGTTCCAATTATTTCTGCTCCCCTCGATAAAACTCTCGTTTAATAATTTCTGCTTAAGTGTAATACCAGGTTGGTACAATTAATAAAAACAACAATATGGGTTTTACTAAACAGAGTAGACTAGTGCAATGTGGACTCAATAATTCTCCAAACATTTTCCACGTTTTCAGTTTATAACGCAGATCACGTGAACAGAATCATGTTATCTATGTTATAAAAGTGTTTTATATCGAAACCTTTTATGGTCCAACAGGTTCACTTATTGTGTAGACATTTCTAAACACCATTCAAAATTAGCTGCTAGAAAACAACTGCAGGATTTCTGCCTTTTGCACATCCCAATGATAGAGAATCATCCCCTGTTCGGCCTGAAGTTTCTCAATTTTAACACCACAGAACTGTTGCCAATCTTTCTTCATCCAATAAACACACTAAAAAGAACAAAAAAGTTAAATAATCAAATTCATAAAAAAAATTCCCCAGCGAAGAAGACCCTGTCATTTGGAATTTACCAAATATTTCCAAAAATCTAGATTGGAAAATTCCTTCGCTCTTTCAGTGAAGTGATCGAGACTTTTCCAGACTCCGATGCCACTTGCAGGATCGAATTGTGCTGGAGTTATTTCTTGTCTACAAAAGATTATCTCACGGTTTTCCCCGAATGTCTCATCCGTTATTAAAGTAAATGCAAGTTCCAAATCCTGGATTGTGGTAATGTCTACCTTGAGTGCTGCGTACTTGGAAGGTTCACAATTTGATTGAGGGACAATGCTGGACTTTATTTTTTTATTGTGCACCCAAATCTCATAAACCTTAGTCTCTTTGGATGGGACTGGGACGAAACTATATTCTCCACTTTGGCCACTTTGTGATTGAAGCCGAAGGGCATTCAACTATGAGTTCACCAAATAGACAAGGTGATAAAACTAGAACTTTTTTGAGTATATGGTATACGAAGAAAGGAATGTTTGAATTTGAACGCTCCCTAATAATGTTGTCCCATCCATCTGTTTTAGGATCTTTTTATCCGTCCATCTATCCCATTACTGTCTAGATTTCCTTTAGTATCTAATTTTGTTAAATCCCCGTTCTTTGACCATTTTCAGTTAAATCGTTTATGAGATAGTAGGACAGACGGGATTGGTCTAAGCGTTGCAATATAGTATTCGTATAAAAATTTAAATTTTACCTGAGCCAATTTTTTCCTTATGATGCTACCCATCTCCTCATTTCGGTCTCCACTCATAATTAAAGAACACAGAAAAGATTTAGCTTTCAAATTCTATAAAAATTAAGTTGGTCAAAATCACTATTCTTCTTTATGTTTAAAATTCCATCTTAAATATTTCATAAAAGTTTTCTTGACACCTCTGTACTTGAGCTTCGTCTGACAACTAAATTAATCTGTCGTTGTTTGAGATTTGATGCGAATCTATCTTTCTATGAATTCATTTATTCAAATTCCGATTCTTCTTACTTTGCTTTCGTGTTCCTTTTCTGTAATTTATTATTCAACCAGTAAGCAGTAATATGTAAACTACTTCCATGCTCCTGAAGAGAATGGAAGCAAGGCCCTCAAATTTGGTTTGAATCGCTTTGCAGGAAATACAACATTGTTTTTTGTACCACCATGAACGAGCAGAAATTATGGATTGGACCGTGTGGACTTTAAGAGATGAATATTAATTCATTTAGTTTAGTTTAATAAATTTCCAACATTTACATAGCAAAGATGAATTTCTTAATCTTAAATGCAAATTCATAAAACAAGCATGTAAATATTTGAAAGCCAAGAATAAGCATTTGGTAGCTTTTGAACACGTTTTTGCATCATCACAACTATTCTTAAAAGAATGCTTTTAATTGCCGAGACTAAAATAGTATCTACCTTTTTAGCAATATATTTTATTTTAAACTATCGAGTTCTTTAACCAATTCTCAAAATTAAAAATGTACATACTTTTTTAAATTTCTAAAGAAATTACAGAAAAGCCATCTTCCCCGTCCATACCTCTGACTTTACCCCCCACCCCCAACACACAAAACAACCACCAATTCACCTACCCCCTAATCACACTAAATCCCTAAAAAACATTTTGATAGCTTTAAAGACACAGTCTGAATCCTCATTTTAACTTTATTATTGTGGAAAACAATCCATAGGATTAAAAGATCTTAGTAAACCAAAACCATTTCGAAAACAAAATTAAACATATTTTTTTTTAAATATTACTACCTACCGTAAAACTCGAATTAGAACCCCCCCCTATTTAGGTCCCCCCCCTAAATAGTT